>DWUN01002020.1:0-14873 GCA_018249975.1 Passova gellias | reverse complement strand
TGTATTTATCAGAAAACAAAGATTTATAACTATCAACTTATCCTATTAATTAAAAATAAATTAAAGCAAAAACATAACTGTACTACATAATTAATGTGATAAAAGTGAAATATGTTTTTCCACCCTTTTGTTGGTCCACTGTTGGACCGGGTCTCCTCTCTTAGTGAGAAGGATTTAGGCCATTGTCTACCACGCTGGCCAAGTGCGGATTGGTAGACTTCACACAACTCGGAAAATATTATATAGTTTATAACATCTCTTAGGTGTGCAGGTTTCCTCACGATGTTCTCCTTCACCGTTATAGCAAGTGATATTTAAATGTGTGCCAAGTGTGTGCCATTTAAGTGTGTGCCAAGATCGAACCCAGACTCCCGGAGTGAGAGGCTAAAGTTCAAACCACTAGGCTATCACTGCTTCACTCACTCACTCACTCACAAAGTAAAATATGTATGCTACGTAATCTTCCTTTTCGATTTCTAATTGTCACTCAATTTCATTTCAATTCAATTGCCCTAAAAGCACTCCGCTAATTAATTTCGGTATCGCTAAAGTACAGCGCTCTAACGATGTGTGTATAAGTATAAATTAATTAATCAGAATGATATGTGTTTAATATTATTAACGCGCCTCCTTTACTTACACGTGTCGTAACTCGATGTCAATTGTAGCATTACAATCAACAGAGAGGTTCTTGTGGATTTTCGCAGCTGTTTGTATCGGAATTCGCTGTGGTGTTACAATATAATGAACGAACGGACGGGTAGATATTTTATTCAACTTGCAACAGTAATTAACCCTATAAAAGTAAACTACATAGTAACAGTTCATAGCTATTTTCTTTTATTATTAAATTGGAATAATGTACACAGATGTATTACATACTATTAATTGCTACTATCTAGGTACTGTTGCTTAATTATTGATTTTCACCATTGGGGTATATCAGATTTAACCCTAAAGGTGTCTTTGAGGTTAACTAGATATTGCTTGTGTTAGTGTATTTACTAAACATAACTCTCCAACCAGAATACAACCGTACAAATATTGTATTCATATAATTAATTCCTTCGTCAAGCAGTAATGTCTCATTAATAACACCTTTAGAAATCAACTCATTTGGGTACTGGTTATAATTTCAAGTAATTTGTAAAATTTTCATGAAATCATAACAGATATTTCAGTAATCTCTTAAATAATTGAAAGGATGTAAAAACCATTTCTGTAACGATTCTTACAAGACTTGAATATTCAATCGGAGCAAATAAATCCCGGAAACGTTGTTATACAAGTAGCTACTTCAAATAGTGAAATCTTTCTCAGGCAAAATGGCAATGCCCCGGGGCAACCCTACTTTTGCCGTGCGATCTGCGCTTGTCCTTTCGAAGAGTAAATAACTTTAAAAGCATAAGGAAATCGGCCGTTTTATTTCAACGTTGTCTTCCAAGTTTATAAACATTCAGGTGCTTAGTCATCTCATCTAGGTCATGTTATAAACTCTTCTTTTTGTAGACTTACAAACTTCTAAGATAAGCGAATAGTAATGATTTAAAAAAATTGCTATTTCTTCGCTATTGCCACTTTAGAAAAAAAATTTAATTTTAAACATTTAAATTTGGAATCGCTTGAGCACAATTGTTCGCTTTGGATAATTTGGATCAGTTTTTTTGACGGTGAATCATAAACAAATGAAAAACAGCAAAGCCAGTTATAAAATTATTACAAATTAAGTAAATAAATGTTATTATATTATGGCGTTTCATTTATTTACTTTGTCTATATTGAAATGTAATCTATGTTTCTCTAATGTAATAAATCTATATATTTCGTTGATAATAATTTTTGAAACGTTACTTCGAATGAAGGATCGCCGTATGTAAGGTTAATGAACTTATTTATAATTGCGATGTAGATGATATTCATGTTTTTAGTTTACAGTAACAATTAGACATTACGTAGACATTTGTGCTTCTTGATCTGAGTAGAAATAGGTATCTTGTTCAACTAGAGTCACTGGAAGTTTTCTACACAAGGCTCGCGCAACAAGAATTAACTCGTTCCCGTAATTCGATAGGAAGTTACGAGTACTACTCTCTCAATGGCCTCGTACACTTCTAAATGGAATCATTAATTTCGTTTGCAATTCAAATTTTCTTTGATAAGTTAGTTCGTTCATTAATTTCATTAATTAAATTAAATTATCTTACCAAGTTGTGTTCGGTTCGTTCATGTTTTAGAATGTTTATTGATGACAATTTGTTGGAATTTCGCTTCCTTTACCATCATTAATTATTTACTATTTACTAGATTACGTAATTGTGTTATACAGTCACAGGCCTTGCGCCGTTACAAGGGTAGGCGGTTGCGATAAAAAACGGCCAGGATTCCTATTAAAAGTAAATGACGATTACACGAAATATTCTCGTATTACACATAATACATTATTTACGTTCTATTGATTTATTGCAAAGCTCTTGATGGATAAAACCGAGCAGTGAAGCCAGAAAGGGTCAAAGGGTGCATGGATTGATGAACCTGAATAGATACTTGATCTTTGTCCGGTTTCAATATGGCCCCTTATATTCGTAGATTAATGGATTGAACGTACGAGGAGTAGATCAACCTTGCACGCTACATGTAGATATACCTACATATTGTTCTACCTTTACTGACATCTTACATTTTTTAAAGTGTCAGTTTCATATACATCGTTGTGTGGTCACTAAATAAATTTATTTCCAACTACGAACCACAGTAAAACACATAACTACATAAAAGGCTACATTTTTTTCAAGTGTTATTGAATTGTACAATGAAATCACTACGAAATCAATAAATGTTTTTTTTTATCCTTAAGCATTTTGACATTTCTGTACCTTAAGCTGCATTAATCCTGGTCTTCGTGTGACATTTTAATTAAGTAGCATCTTATATGAATTCACGCAGAATAACATTAAGTACAATTAGTACAATTCGTTTCATGGTTTATTATATATGTACGTACATAATATTTGCTGCAACCCTTTTATGTTCAACTGTTGCCCACTGGTCTTGAGATTACGTCACAGCGCGCTGTGTTATACGGATTGACGATACGGGTTAACTATCGACTCCGCTGTCAGATATTCTCAAACAACCTTTAAGACTTTCAATTAGGCTTAACTTAACAGTTTATCGAGGTTACATCATGCGTGATCAGTGCTTAAGTGTATCGCCGTTAATAGTAAACGTTCAAGAGCGTGTGCGTAGAGTGGGTAGTGATATATCAATCAATCTGTACGTTATATTATCTATGTAAATATTACGAATCTAATCAACTATGCTTAATGTATCTATACATATAAATTCTGACTAGTCGGCACCCATCCAAGAGCCCATCGCTTCCGACATTGCATCACTTTATAGATCGCTCCCAATCTGCAACCCTGTCAGCACTGCGCGAGGATACATACGAGTACAATACTTGGCAGTAAACAAGTTTCCTTGTTCCGTTCGCAGCGCGT
Source organism: Passova gellias (assembly GCA_018249975.1). Lineage (NCBI taxonomy): Eukaryota > Metazoa > Arthropoda > Insecta > Lepidoptera > Hesperiidae > Passova > Passova gellias. The sequence goes on along the minus strand of DWUN01002020.1, from coordinate 11,373 downwards.
AGATTTTGTGAGGCGGCAGTACAATTCCGGAAACTTCGCAACTTTGCGCCGAATAAATGAACTAGAGGCATGCTCGAGTTCGAACCGAGTCGGAAATTATGACGCATTCACCTATAATTTTGGCACGTATTGTTCCGTTTTGTTGTTTACACTGACATCTTGCCCTACGATAACGTAAATGAATGAATTCTTCAAGAAAAATGTGTAAAGGGCCTTACAGTTATTCTGGTGAACTTTTTAGATGCGAAAAGTTTTAAGTGTAACATTGCAATGTATGTTTGTGGGGTTGGCTGCCATTCATTTTGCCAACCACTGCTGGGCACAGGTTACTCCTACAATTATGACAGGCTTATTAGATAGACATTCAGTTTTATTAAAAACTTCAGTGATCGGTTTATTTATTGCTACCATTTAATGCTGTAATAGTTTCTGTTTTTGGTTTCTATCCTGTCAAAATGTTTTAGAAACACTCAAAGCTTACGAAGTCGAGGGCTAACTTATGGAAAAAGTAACATTTATACTTACTTAATATTCCTTACGTAATATGAAGAATCTGTCGAGTACTATGATTCGTGAAATGCGCAGGAATACTTCGCTCCAAACAAAGGAAATTACATGCTCGGTTGACTGCGAAGTGAGTTCAGTCTTATGTTATGTTCAGTGTTGTAAGCATGTAGCTCTGACAATTTGTACAATTGTCTTAAAGTGAGTCTGCGAACAAATGACTATGATACGTCATCTATCTCTCTACTCTCTACAGCTCTACTGTTTGCTAAAAATTACAAGTATTCGTTTAAAAACAGATTATACACCGACCGAAATTATTTTTGCTTATATCAGTAACTATCTCATATGATTAAGTGTGCGGTAATTTCATGTAATTAAAGTGTTTAATATAAATACGAACATCGTTATTCCATACGTATGTGAAACATGAAATTAAATTAAATTAAAATTCTCGTAAATATTTTGAACATGGTATAAATACAATTTGAAACATTAATATGACACTAAATATTTTGGCGTTTTATCCAGCGAGCGAATACAGATATGCTACATGCGGTATGATTTTTGAAGCAATGTGCGAACTATGGCAGAAACAAAGGAAGTTACGCGCTCCGTTGAGCGCGAACTGGGTTCAGCGTTCACGTGTTCGCATACTTGTTTACTTTAAGCGGAGGTAGTTTTAATAAAATTGTACGTGAAGGTGCAGGTGACAACAAAAGCTTTCGTTTCTTATGTTTGACATGCCGCCTACTATGTTTTCTGCTTGGTCCGAAAGTAAACTGGCTGAAAACGGTACTAGCATTAAGTTCGCCTGTTATCCCAATCTTTATCATGGTGTAATAAAGAATACATATATAAAATAAATAACTTACTGTTACTGCAACGTTACTGCAGATATTTTTGCGATGTCAAATCATTCATAAAGGGTTACTAAAATAAAATTTCATCTAGGTTGTCTGTATGTGTATATTGTAACTCTGTACATGTAATATTGTTTTTATGTCCTTTTTACTCATAGCAAACTTTTTTAGGTAACGCGTTATCTACGTAGTATATACACTCTGTGATTTTAAAAGATTCCGTAAAATTGGATTTGAGTATTTGACTTCGGACAATCGTTCAGAAAGCAAGTGTCGGCTCGTTAGAGAAAGTATTGTATCCGAATTCAAAGTAACCCTCGAGAACTGGATTATAATGTAACATTATAGAAAAGTTGAATGAAATTTACATTACCAGGCAAATCAAATTTGGAATGTATAAATTATCTTACAGAATTCAGGATATTAAATCGTATACCTAATAAATTTACTACTTTCCATATCTTCTATTTATTTTTTAATGACATAGTCAAGCGCTTGACTGCTATCTAGCCTGATGGTGAGCAAAGATATATATATATCTATATTATATAGGCATTTATAAACTAAATGTTTTTAATAATGTTTATAATAAATATATCAGTAAACATCACTGTATGCGCAAATGTTTACTTACTTATCAAGGCAGGTATAGTATAAATAAGAGAATTATGTAGCGTAATATTTCCCTTTACTGTATAAAGGAATTTTCGCCAAAGATGATTGCGGCTTCGGCGCTTTAAAAGCTCGTTGCACGAAATATTGCTTTATACAATATTCAGTTACGGTACCGAAGCACACTCGTATTAAATTCTTCTCGACACTATTTGTAATGAACGGGTGCAGCAGATAAGAAGATTACACGTAGACAGGGCTGTAGTTAAATCGAATTTGAGGTAGGGCGGACATAAAAAATCATTATAATTGATCTCTCCTCAACGCACGGGCTCCTAAATCAATCACCATGTACATATATCACTGACCTTTAGATTACCGATACATTTTTTTTATCTCAAACTATGAACAAACAATTTAATTATAATAATTTATCTTAGTTTTTTGTATTATAAAGGTAAGGAATTGTGATTGCATTGCCCCATGGACCCCCCTACCCCCAGCTAGAGCCCTGCACGGAGAGCATAACAGATTTTGTAGCAGGTTGAAAATTTAATATTTTGATATGTCGTTGCTATTCCAGAGGAAGGAAACATCAAATAGAAATTCAGGTCATTCGATGTTTTGGGTTCATTGTACACGATAAGTATTTTATCGTAACTTTTCAAGAATTGAAAAATATTACGTCAGTTCAAGATGCTTTTCTATTTCAGGAATAAGTAGAAATGTATAAAAATGAATTGTCCGTAATTTCGGTTCAATAAATTTTCTCATATTTATCCTATTTATATAAGTTCGTATGAGATTAAATAAACTAAGATGCAGGGTTGCAGCCACTGGTTATGTGCGAATGTATGTATGTATGTGTATACAGTAGTGTGTACAGATGAGATTGTGTTTTGTTATTATTGTCTCTGTAATAAAGAGTATTCGGTTTTGTATCGCACGTTGACTACTAAGAAGGTTATCAGAATACAATCTTTTATACATCAAAATATTGCAGGCATGTACCCGAGAATATATTACAACATCCTGTACTCGAGCTAGACTAGATGTAAGCTTATCTCTCACGTAAGAGCTTTGAAAATTTCATATCTCTTACGTGGAACACAGTCACCCAAGAGGGCAATATTACAAGGAGTAGGATATCTTGCTTACTATCTTTTGACTATGCTACAATCGACTATATAAACAGAACTAGGTTAAATATTTTTTTTTTGGTTATTAAGCAATAAAAATAAAAACGAAAATTATGTTTTCCTCTTAAATTAAGCTATGATTTCAAAACGGAATTTTTTTTATGCCAACAATTTTCAAATTAATAAATGACCTTTCAAATAGTAGGTACCTACAGTTCTGCCAACCGTATACCATTGAGGTTGTCTGATGAACACATTCCATCTCCAAGGCTGTCAGGAAGACAGTGCAAAGCTGTTATATCCGGAGTGATATGCCGGCTTTGCGCTGTCGTTTCAAACGAAAGGCATTATTTTAATGAAAAAAAAAAATTTAATTGATTAGATTTTAGACTGCGATTCATTCGGATGAGTGGCTTAAAGAAAACGAAAGAGCTTTTTAGATAATACATTATGTTTTACTGGTGCATGTAAAAGTGTCTGCGCGGTATTATAGATGAGCAGTTAAGACGGAACACGTGGTAACAGCTTGCGGATTTCATATCGCACCGTTCAACCATTTACTAACGGATGCCAATGTGCTGATATCTCCAGGAATTTACAGTGAAGTGAATACTTAACAATATTATATGAAATCCCGTTAACCGGGTCTAAGCGGTTTTCTTCCTCATTCCTCGAGTGGATTACTTTATCTGTATCTATGTTTTCCGTAAGTTATATCGTACGACTTCTCGAACGTAGAGTGAATAGGCATTTACTAGACGAGCATGCAGCAACATGAGAGATTGTGGTCAATGCTACTCTATTGCAAGTAAAAAATAGAATACAAAATACATAGTTAATGTTATCGATGGAGACTGCGGAAGTATTAAACTACGAAAGTTCTTTGTGATGATGAAAATGTAACGTGTTTCGAATTTATTTGAATATTAAAATACTCATCATATTAAAATATTATCTAATAATCTGAGGCCACGCTTGCTAGTTTCACATCAAAATTGGCATGTCTACGTATTTGGTTTTTGATAATCAAAAATTTGTATGTTAGTTTGATTATTACATAATAGTTTGTTAACAATATTTAGTTACAAGTGGTTCCGCTTCTAAGTTTCGTGGTGTGAAGTTTCTCCAAATTTTGCAGGCGATTAAACGTGAGAATATGGCAACACCGCAACTATCCGAAGTTTCGCACAACTTGTGCACGCCGTCATACCATTGTGCTGTGTCGCAGTGATCTGAAGACTGCGGATGCGACATTTACCTATCTTATATGCTTATATATATAAAGATCTCGTATCACTATGTTTGTCCGCGATGGACCAATCTTAATGAAATTTTGCAAATTGCTCGAACAATGGTTTGTATATTTCTTAAGTGTAAATTAAATGTTTTTTATACGACAAAAGGTTGTAATTATTTATTTTTTACAGATGGCGCTGTTATTTAGTTGTTATATCGCCAGTTGCAATTGCTGAAACATGATAATCATTAGAACATCACTTGCATGCAGATTTGAAGTCCACGATAAATTACATTATAATTATCTAGACCTCATTATATAAATCATTATATAAACCTCTCCGTTTTCGTATTGCTCTTATATTAACAACACTATTAACTGCTTAAGCAATGGATAAAAGAAAAATTAATTGAAAGCATTATAACAAAGCCATAGAAATGCGTGGCAAGGTCAGGTAGTCGTATTAGAAATAACAAATTTTTACTTTACATGTCTTATTTGGGTTTTATTTTATGCTAAAATGTACGTAACGCGGGAAGTAGGAAAAATAAACAGTTGTTTCTTTTCCAACTCAGTCTTTCTATAGCTTAATTTAAGCACGTAGATTCTGGAGGCCATCGTCACATCCCTCAGGAGTAGCGACGCTTCTGTTGTCAGCCTTGAATGTCACATCTGTTGACCCATTTCCTACTTTCTTTACATATAATAATATATAATATATAACCTTCCGGATCATTTAAGTTTAAATTTATTTCTTAGTACGAATAAATTCGAGGATATCCAGTCCTATAGGTATCCTCCAATATAACAGTGGATCATATTTGGGAAATTACTTCTACTCTCCAAGCGTTTAATAGCGAGAATATAGTGCAAGCATGTTGAGTTGCGTGCAACTTGTGCACGAGATTATACCGTTACGCCGTACTAAACTTTCAGTAGCCGTGTGTTCATCGGGTACACTCACGGTCATAAATGGTACACCCATTACCATGTGAAAACCATAACAATAATTTTTCCGTCATGACTGTCAATCATCGTTTTATTAATTATAGTAGCGCTTATGATGTGTCAAATGACCGAGACTTGGGTGCGTTCGTTTTTACCACATATCACTATCATTTACCCCCATAAGGTAGTTTAGGAACGGTAGCTTTTATCTAAGGAAGATTTTCCCCTCATAACTAAAAAAAGGGAGAATCACTTAAATATTATATACGTCAACATATTTGATTGTCTTTTCGTATTATTTAACAATAGAAAGAAAACACGGTTGCTGGTCTACAGATTTTTAGTTTTACATTAGACGAATTTGCCATCAACTTTAGCTGCTTCAAGTATAAGTTCTTTTAGTTATCGGGGAAGTCTACATTTATCAGTGAATGCTAATGATTTTAGTACATGAAGAAGTTGAACACATTTACGGAATTATAATGTGTTTGACGTTACAAACTGCTGATAACTTTAAATCGTTTTTCTTTTAAGTAGCTCTTCAGATTCTTATCTTATAGAATATTAATCTTAACTACTCAAAGTAATTCACGACTTTAAAACTAATACACGTAAAGTATGTAAGTCATTATCATTCGTAGCAGGTATTAACGGTACCTCTCAGCAGCGCACTTTGAATTAGTTAAGAATTGCATTTGGGATCAAGTCACCCAGTTGAGCTGTTCACGTAAGTTTATTATGGGAATACCCTGATTTATTCGTTAGTCAACGCGCTGGTAGTTTGAAAACATCATATTCATAATCTTCACCCGTTGAGTCTTAAAACTGTCACAATATATCTTGATATCTTGGCATTTTTGATATGACGATCAAAAGTGTACAAAGAGGCTCGGGTAAAATAGCCGATACAGCAGCACTTTAATTATCTGTACTGGAAGAAACCGTTTGTGTATTAGATATGCTTGTAAATATTATGTTAATATCACTTATGATACACACGCATACACAGATGTAATGATAGTTTAACACACAGTATCGCATTGTAAAAGTGTCATCAAAATAAACACTACAATTTTATATTATTTTTGCTTGTGTTTGAAATAAGACTGATCATCAATCCTTGTGTGTTTAAATGAATGGAACATAGAAAATGTTCATATGAGCGATTTAGTGTCCGAGGTGAGGTGACTCCCGGCAAGTTGCGACTTGTATTGCGTTTGTGAACTATCTTAAGTTCAAGCATAACGGTTTCATCATAAAACTTATGCAGATGTCAGCAGAACTCAGCTCGAGATGATGTTTGTTGAGTACCTACTGCACAAAACGGTAGAAATGGCTCAAACGCAATAAACAGTTATAAGTTTGACAATGGCGTGTGGATATGAAAGAAAATAAAGACAAACGAATAACATGTCTATTTCTATTTTGTAAACTTATTAACGATTTCTCAATCATTGTTAAAACGACGAAGCGTGTACAATGTGTTTAAGGCAGTAAGGGTCTTTTTTCTGTCACGTCGACATATGATTATGTATTTATTGAAAGAGTTATTTTTTAATGTTATTAGCATAGTGGTTTGAATTTTAACTTTGCATTCTAGGGATCTGGAATTCTTACGCATCTTTTAGTACATAAATTTGTAAATCATTATTTTATACTCTACTAGCTGACCCGGCAAACGTTGTTCTACCATATAAACTATAACAGTATTTCTCCACTAATTAATGGAAGTTATTTTACATATAAACCTTCCTCTTCAATTACTCTGTCTATTAAAAAGACCCGCATCAAAATGCGTTGCGTAGTTCTAAAGATTTAAGCATACATAGGGATAGAGAAAGCGACTTTGTTTTATACTATGTAGTGATTATTTGTCATAATTATGTACAAATTTAAGAAACCTGCATGCTTGCTAGTTCTACCACTCCGTATTTGTGTTGAATAATATTAACGACAAAAGGTATGGTGATATTTCTACAATTGGTTCCGCTATACATAAATGTATGCTTACGAATGATTAAATATACTAATTCCATTTCATACGATTAGATCATACGATCCTAAATACTAGCTGCCATCTATTCCATATTATGTCTCCTACGCCTTCCTTAATAGAAGTAGGTACAGTTCTATTAGCATGAAATCCCAACCCTTTAATCTCCGTGGATGAGATCAAACGAGATTTGCCGAGCGAATGAGCACTATTAATCAAGTGAATACATTTCGCAGTGCTATGAGAATGATGAGTTACACTACTGAATTCTCAATTATATTTTTCTTTTACATTAATCAATTGCTCTTTGGAAAACAAAAATTACGTCACACTTCTTAAATATTTAAACCTTATTATTAACCCTTATTATGAACGGATGTTATTAAATTAAGGTGTTGGAACATAACGGTATACCTCTCTAGAGTACTACCGCACGTCAATTTCTATTGTGAAGCAGTTGTTATTACAACAATTTGTGTTTCGATTTAAAATATGTATGTAACGAATCAAACTACAGTTACATAGAAAATAGAAAGTTACATAGACAAAATGTGCCATTGGTCTTCGTTAGATTATCTCTGCTGAAATACAGAGGGCGCGGGCGAGGACGGTGATGCAATACGTTTTAAGCCGTGTGTAGAAAATCTGATCCAAACGGATTTTCACGACGTGCAAGCGCATCGTGCTACAAGATTTTCCTTCTGAAAACATAAAGCTTACGTCTCGTGCCTTGTAGTCAATAGAAGTTCTAAATTTGAAATTGGAATGAGGTGTCAAATTTTTCATTGAAACGCGAGTCATTGTTTCGATTCCTGCACAAAACAGGATAATGAAATAAAACAATTCAATTTGGGCGAACTTAATTATATTAAAATGGGTAAATGTCTGCTGCCCAATAATGAAATAAAATTGCGCGCAAACCGTGGCATCAAACAAAGGCCATGGCGCAAGAAATATTATGTGGTACAAGTTTTAAACTGAGGCAGTATTTTGAAATTAGTACAATAAAAACGATATCTCTTTGAAAACAAACGAAGATACAGTGTCAGTAGTGGCTTGTGCGGCAGACGATATCGCTACCACCTAGCCTTATATTATTTAACCACATAACAAGTTGCAACGTTGACTTGGCAAGACTTCAAGGCACATACCGTACATGTCTCAACAGCACGACGCTCTCGTAAAATCGTTGTCTGCGGAAACCACATTCACCACAAAATTATTCATTACACATACGATTTCTGTCAGTGAGCACGGATATTTTTGATCACGATTGGCGCAAAATTTGCAAAGGCTCGCGCACTTTTTCTCTTCTCTGTATCACTTACGGGCATTCTTTCGCTCGAAAAATGAATGATATAGCCATTTGATAGTTACACCATATTCTTGATGTATTTAAATCGTTAACCGTCCTTCAAAAAATCTAAAAATAATCAAGGTTAAGGCACCTAATAGTTAAGTGATAGATACAATTGTTTCGCCTGGACTAAGTTGGCGCCGATTGTTAGATAAAGTAAAACATTTTTTGTTATGTTTTGATACCACGCACTTTAATTTTCTTTTATTTTGGGCCAAACTCTTAAATTTGCCTTTTGCCACGAAATACATTTTAATTGTTTTATAAACGAGACCGGGAAGGCTCAATAAAAGCTTATTACAAGTTATAGGGGACGCCTCAGGCAACTGGTTTGCAAATGGGCACGATGTTTGGGAGTTTCGGAAGTTCTCGATTATTAGTATTTATGTAGAGGCTTAGCGAAGTTTCGTTTCTCAACCGCAATAAATTGGTGTAAAGGTTATATTCACGGTTAGTCGCACTTGTTGACACTTGGCTGAAGCAACAGATACTCGGAGGCGAGGCTATACAACTTATTGAACCTACAATACAATGCGAAGGTGGTGAGATGGTCACGGTGCGGGATGATATTAAGGCAGACGTTCACGGACCATTGACTGTGTATCTAAATTGCATATGCGTTAATAGAGTTATTAAATGATGTAATAAATTACATATTTAATATGATCTTACCAATGTTGTATTGATCAACAGTAGATCAATTGACCTACTGCTAATGTACATTACAATTTTAATTTTTAAAACGAATACGAATGAACAAATACAATCTAAGTGCAGTACATAGACTATTTTTTACTGGGAATTGTTTAAACAGGTTTATTACGAGTATGCACCGATGAAAGCGGTTTAAGCGTTTAACATTTAACCTCCATCAAAATTCGGCTTATAAAATGTGGTGAGCATATTGGGTTACCGGTAATTCAACTTTGTCCTCGAATCCTTTTTTTGTTACGCTTCGCGACCTTTAGCCAGGATTAAATTGTATATTAATATGTAAATAAGGGTAATACGGTTTTGTATGTATTCGGACCGATATAGGTACCGATATAGATATATCTTTAACAGGTTTTAAAATATATCTTCTCTTATAGACTATATCTAAGCTATCAATAAGAAGTATGTTACGGGTAACAAAAAAATTATATTATCAATAAACACATTTTGAAACGACGTTTATATAAAGAAGAACAATTTTGAATACATATTTGATAATAGTCTCCGAAACCGGCGTGTATGCATGAAGAGCCGGGGGCCGGTATGCAAGGACAGAGCTATTTGGCACTCGGTGCTTTCTGCTTACCCCGTTCGAGACCTGGCGTGATGTTATGTATGTATTTAATAATAGTTATTGTTAGTTAGTGGGCGAACACTGGTGTTACAAAAGTATTGTAAGTAACTTACATGTACTTTTAAAAATTACATAATTTTGTTACTATTTCTTACAAATATATTATCACTTATCTTCCTCTATTATTCCATTGCAGGAAGTTTCTACAACGCAAAACCTTGTTGGTTTTCGTAAGCCTCACATCCCAGTAGGCTTTGTAAGTAGCTTAGATGTCATGATATGAGTTTTACGAGTGTTCTTTACATCCAATCCCCCGAATATTTACGACAAAGTCAGTTACGAGTATAGCAACAGAGGGGTATGGTTGTGTTCGGATCTTGCGATAATGCCTGCCCTTGCGATAATGAAATATCCATAGATTGACACGTATAAGAACGTTTTCAGCACAAGCAAGTGAGATAAGGAAACGCAATGTTTTCATGACATACAAATGTTGTTACTTGTAACGTTTTTTTTGCAATCCTCACTTGGTGATGATGGTACGGAATACAACCTTATGCAAACCACAATCTCAGTCTACGTAGTTTCAACTCGTACGTAGAGCTCAGAAAGAGTGTATTCTGATATATGTATCTTTAGTAGCAGTACACGAAGTGACACATAAATTAAGATTGACACGCTATGAGATATACTTTAAGGCATGCTAGAAGATATACTTTGAGAGCTTATAGTGAACTGCAAATCTATACGAATAAATAAAATTGGAGTGTCTGTTTGTGACATTAAAATAACCGATTTTTACTAAATGCATATGTATATACACGGCACATATACCAGAGTAACATATTTTACATTTTTTGTCTGTCTGTATGTTTGTTCCAGCTTATCTCCGGAACGGCAGGACCGATTTTGACGGGACTTTGGCTGGCAGATAGGTGATGTAATAATGAGTAACTTAGGCTACTTTTGTTTCAATTTGCATTCAAACGCGGATCAAGTCGCAGGCAAAGCGAGTTAATTATATATTTAGCAGCTTAACAAAGGTTTTAAGCCTTCAGAAGATTTTGGTGGATTTTTATTGATATTCATCGTTTTCGGGATATGTAAATCAGTTCGCCAGTGCCTATTCCCCTGTGGGAATCTATTGACAGCGGGCAGGCAGCGCGGCTAACGAACCATCTGCATATGGAGTGCTGTTCAAAGCGGTTGATGTCTAACACTTTCTAAAGCTGCACATACCTATAACTACGAGTTATAATACTGTTATAGGTACTATATACAATAACGCTTACGTAAGTGAGCTGATAGAGATGATATGTATATTATGTAATACTCTAACGATGGAAATATCATTATTACATAGTATAAAACAAAGTCGCTTTCTCTGTCATGTCATGTCTGTCATGTCCCCTTGTTCCCTTAAATCTTTAAA
>DWUN01002019.1:0-14877 GCA_018249975.1 Passova gellias | reverse complement strand
GTTTCTAGTTTTTATTCAATGTACAGAATTGAACTCTTCTACAGTTTTATTATAATATGTATAGATTAGTTTTGACAATAATCTTTAAATTCTAGACAACTTTGGCAATATGACGGACAGACGCGTGTAGTTTGCGTGTCAAGTGTTGCCTAGGTAATTCAATGTATACAAACAAAATGTCATATTTGTCGTAATCACGCGGAGAATAAAGAAGACCAAATACATGTTCTGTTATATATTTAACCATTAAGACAATAAAAATTTAATACATGCTTAAATATATTAAAATTAAACTGTAACACAAGTGTAGGTATAATTGTGTCAAAGAAATGCATCTAAAGAAATTAAAAATAGTGATGATTGGACCGTCAGAAGTAAGTGGCTAACAGATAAGTTTTTTTTTTATATAAAAAGTACTATTTGATCTATATGCTTATGCGTTATATGTATTTGTGTAGTACAGAGAGTCGTATCTTTAAAGAAACCAAATTGGTGGCCTTACTCTAACAGGGATGGCAAAGCTGTCTTTGAGATATTTTTATGTTCTCATGCAAGCCTCAGACAAGAAAATCGTGTTCATGAATAGAAAACAGTAAATCGATTAAAATATATGTACCGTCTATGTGATATTAATATTAAACACTGATATTGTTATTGATGCCATAGGTTTCTAATTTTGCTTTTCTTTATTTCATTAATTAACTTAGACTTTTGTTCTGGTCAACGATAGTGGCGCCACTGAAAAGTTATGAAACACGAAAACTAAATTGTAGATTATAAATCTAAAGAAGTTTATGATTTCGCAAAAGCAGTGATCTAAGTAAATAGAGCAGTGAAGTTGATGTACCTAAGCATTTTAAAAATAGCGCAAATAGGAGAAAACAACTTTAAAAATAAAGACCACGTGACTGATTTTTAGACAGACATAAAAACAAATGAACTACCAGCTAAAATCGAGGTGGCATTTATTTTATTGAACAAATCTCATGTTCCGTAACATAATATAACGTTATGGATGGATTAGTAGCTATTATCTTGCGCCTAACAATGTTCATTGCAAAATTTTGTGAGTGTTCAATGAGTGAGTACCTAATCAAATTAAAAAGAACCAGGCCGTGAAATGATTTATTAAACTGCTTCTAAAACGTAATCTGATAGGTTATATCTATGAAATCTTGCATAATTAATTGCACTTGACTTATTGGCATACTTTCTCTATATAACAATCTTTCAACCACAATCTAGCGTTATCTAGACCACTAGATCTAGATGCAAGTAGGTATAAGACAAACATGACATCCTTATTCTACCTAAGTATATTTTATTCTTGTCTCGTAATCTTATTATAACATGTTAGAAAAAACGCAGTGTTATAAGTATTAAGTGCAGTTGTAATATCTATGAAATATTTACGATTTTTACGACATTATGATTAATATGATATATAGCCGATAAGAGAAGATACTCATATTGGTAATAAAAGTAAAAATTTATCAGCACGTGATTTCAGAGTGGAAAAACATTGCTAGCTAACGTTATATCAGAATGCCTAAATGTAGAAGAATGCGGTCCCCCCAAACCTACACAAGGCGTAAGGATCGTAGAGTTTGAACTTTCTAACTTGATCATCGATGGCAAGACAACTACAATTGAAATAGAATTATGGGATTGCAGCGGCGACCATAAGTATGTATTTCATATTAAAATAATTTGCCTGTTTTTCAGCTGAAATAAACCGAAGATCTTATTGGAGTTAAGTAATTTATTTATAATCGATTATTTATTAGCAACATTATTATTAAACATCTTCAAGGGCCAGGGCGGTTAACACAGACAGGTTACTCACGATCGTATATTACTAAGTACTAAGCATTACTGAAGAAGCGTGGCTTTCCCTAATTGCGTAGATTGATGGCCGTCAGTTTAATATGAACTGGTAACAATTAATGCAATTGAACAGAAATTCAAAACATTGACAATCTAAAACTGCCTACTACTGTTCCAACAGTGTTGATATAGTACCTACCTATCCACTTAACGGACCAAACAGAACCTGTTCATTATGTACTTACCACTAAATTCAAAATGCTATTCATCAAGTGGATGCTCTTCATTCGATGCAACAGATGAAGGCTTTGCTTCTTATATAATATTAAATGTAAATGTAATATCTATTAATAACAATGATTTTCCAAAGATTAAATTATATTCAGTTTCGTTTTTGCCTTGTGACGATAATTAAAAAAACCATAGATCACCTTTTCGTTTCGTTTCGCACAACTGTTTAACTGCGTATTTCTGTTGGCGTCACTTGTCGATTCATGTTCATTAACTCGTAGTTAAAATCGTAAAACAGCTGGGAGACTTAACTCAATTTGGATGACGTCATGAATCTTGCACTCTGACCGGAGTTTAACTATGGATCTTATTACAGATTTGAATCATGCTGGCCAGCTCTTCGGCTTGGTGTTCAAGGAGTGATACTAGTTTGCTCACCAAACAGTGTAGACAGCGCTGCACAAGAGTTAGAACTTTTGTATAATTACTTCGTGTCTCAAACAAAGTTATCACCAAAACAATGCGTCCTTTTCTATAATACTCTAAAAGATCAAGAGGATAGTGACGCGCTTAATTTGTGTATGTATAATGTTTCTTGTTCAGTAGTTATCTGTATATTTTTAACTTTTAATGTAATTGTCATGTACCTAATAAATAAAGTCAGTCTATAATTTTAAATTAAATCTTTGTTACAGCTCCTACATTCTCAAAAGTATCTCAAGTAGCCGTTAACTTAAAATCTGGTACGAACAGGCTTAAAATTGATTTCTCTAATTATATCACTTCAGTTTTACAAGCATTAAATAAAGATGATTAATATTGTAATCTTCAATTTATTTGCGATATGATCATAGTGTGTTAAGATTACCCAATTGTCAACGAAGTCATTTAATACTTCGACGAATGCTGCAGCTTACTTACCTCGAAACTGCTGCAAATATAAAGTTTACATGTACTGAAAAACATTCATCTATTCATCGTCCAATCTCTTGTCTCTATTTACAAGATAGTGAAACCTGTGTAACTGTAACGAATCGAAATAAATACACAACTAAACACTTTGCTGCAATAAAAGATTCCAAATTAATGCGCTTTGTATAAACATAATTTATTTTAAAGTAATTACAGTCCAGTATTTGTTTATTCCTTATCACAAACTTAGAAACAATAACCTATAAAATAAATTTAACAATCAATTCATACGAATTATCATATTGCTCTTTATCAATAATATGTATGTATATAAGTACTGGACAAAATGATTCACTGTTGTTAGATTCTGAAAAGAACCCTAATTACTGATAGGTATATTTATTGCTCAATTTTTTTTTTGAGATATGCTCAACAATCGCTAAAACCTGGCTTATATGGTAATTGTTTAGTGATCATAATCATTTTTAATTTTACAATCCAGAGCCACACAAATAATAACTTCCATTTTTTGTATCCAGCATATTTGTTTAAATTTTTGTGAGAGTACTATGTCAAAATCCTCCTCCAACAACATGAATACATTTATTTAATGCTAGGCAATGTTAAAATATTTTAAAGTTTGCAAAACTTTAAAACATAATTATATCTGTTTTAGGCCGTAGGCTCAATCGGATTGCTAGTTTTCTAAACTCATATAATTCGTC
This sequence comes from Passova gellias, assembly GCA_018249975.1. Classification (NCBI taxonomy): domain Eukaryota; kingdom Metazoa; phylum Arthropoda; class Insecta; order Lepidoptera; family Hesperiidae; genus Passova; species Passova gellias. Next base: position 11,182 of record DWUN01002019.1, on the reverse strand, counting down.
TTTAAAAATACGCGATCTTTACAAAATGACTAGATAGTGTTTTCTAAATAGTTATTTGTATGGCTCATAGTTGTTAACATAAATAATATGAATGTTAATACAAATATAGGTAAAACTCAATCAGAAACTTGCACTCAGTCTTAGAACATTTGGCCCGTATAATGAGTACTTTTAATATGAACTAAATTCATTCTATATTGTAATTACAACATAATTTACTACATATTACAGTTTATGTATGAAACTACCAATAATAAATTTACTGTTCAAAATATTTACACTAGAACTTGTACATGTAAAGCTATTTCGTACTTCCCTAAAAATATATAAACGGTAAAAGAAGTTTCACTAAGCAAGTCTCTCGTTATCTATAATTATCACCTTGATCACAATTAGAGTAATGTGGAAGGGCTTAGAATTTCAACAATACTATTACTTACATTACTTACACATATTTTAACATACCTAAGCGAATGTCTCTAGTTTTTCCAATTATTCCTATCACTAAAGTTCTTTCTGTCTCTTTGTCCTCTCCCTGAACCACCGCGATTCCAACGGTCGTTGCCGCGTCCGCGAGGACCGCCTCTATTTGAAAAACGTTGAAAGTTTTGTTCACCGTCCATGTAATTAAAATCATTACCCGGCGGTGGACCGTTGAATCCCATGTTATTGAAATTATTTGGACCACCAAACTTATTGTTAAAATTATGTGGGATATTAGGCGCAATGCCGAGCAATCCCGGTGCTGGTCCTCCTCTTGGGTCCGGTAAAGATTGATTGAAACCATGCATGTGACTCATATTCATGTTATTCATACCTCCCATGCTCATTGAGGGCATGTTCATCATATTCATGTTGCCTTCCATGGAACCCGAAGGTCCTCCGCCTATAGGATTACTAACACCGAAAGGATTTGTATTCTGATTAAAATTAATGGGTGTCTTCAATAAAGCTTCCTTTGGTTTAGGTAGATATGTGTACTCACCGTTTTCGCCGATGGTAATACCTAAATTAGTAAATATACTACACAAGACTGAATTGTTTTGTATTGAAGCTAGGTCAAATTTTTTTCCACTGATTTTATCTTGTTGATACTGCTTCACCATTTGTGTTACAGGAGCTAAATGCTGATTTACAAATATTTTTTGTGTAGAACTCAATTCCTTGTACCAGTTAGAATTTTGCAGGACAGTTTGTATATCTAACGAATTCACTTTTTGCTCATTACTGAGGCTGTCGATAGTATCCTTCGGTTTCCTGCGTGGATCCACTCGCGGCGCTGTGCTGACAACTTTTGCTGGTTTTTCACTGTCGCTGTTCGTTTCGTCTACCGATAAACGGAATACTTTTCGCAGTCTTGGATCTATTAAAGCTTGCGACTTTGCAGTACTATTTCTAATATCTGTGTAATCTGGTCGCGGTATATGGATCGTCACAAGTTTATACGGTATAGGCGGATGACTATTAATCGAGCCATTTATCTCAGATGCCGGTGTATAATTTGGTATCGGTTTGAAGGGTAATCCTAACCGAAAATCTATGTCTCCGCTGCTACTTTGTCTTAGGTCAGTATCCCCAAAAGTTGGAAGTTTATAGTCATTTTGCCGTAGATCAACATCTGTTCTACGACGCCCATCTGTGGGTTCCCCGTCGACACAATCATAAATTGAAACTCGTGGAGACTTTCTTATAGGTTTATCGACGATTTTATCTGGAGACCTTCTAGATCGAGGATCTCTTAGTTTATTATTCTCAACAGATTCTGTATTGTTGCTCTTATTTTCGTGCAAATTATTTTTCATTGTATTTAATAATTTAGTAACTTCTTCACTAATATCTATTTTAGAAAGGTCACCTAGTCTACTTAAAACAGTGGAGGGTTCTATTACGTGCGGAGCTGGTACCTGTGGTGGCGACATGAGACTAGGCCTCGGTGAGGAGGCAGGAGACTTCTTTTTAATTCCTTTTTCTTCGTCGCTTGAATACCATTTTTCATCAATTAATAAATTATTATCCTCATCATCTGTGGTAGAGAGTCGGCTTCTCTTATCAGGATTTTTAAAAAGAGGTTCGGGTTGTAGGAATCTTATATCTGTATCGCCTTCACTCTGACAAGTTTTTTCATCTACACCCGAAATATGTTGCCTTTGATCATCATCAGTGTACGGCAGAACCCTATGATCAACATCTTTTGATTCATTCGTAACAATTGAAGCTTCATTTTCAAAAGATTCATTTGAAATATTAATATTTTCTTTGTCCTTGGATGCGAATTTTAAAGCGTCTTTTGTATACTGATCTATATCAATCATATCCTTACTTACAGCTAAAGTTTCTTTTTTAGAGGTTTTAATAATCATACTATCATCATTTGTATTAAGAGAGAGCGCTGGTTGGAACCGCATGTCAATATCTTGCCCAGATAATTCGTTTGATATTGGCATGCTATTAGTAACGGGTACTATGGGCGGCACTCTTAGGTCAAGATCCTTTGTACCAGTTTGACCAACAAATTGTTGGCTCTGTTGTTCAACATTATTAATTAAACCTAATTTTTGTATACTCATCGTGTTAAGTTGTATTTCAGTTATTTGTTTTAAAGATATACCAATGCTATTCAACTGTAATACCGTTAATTGTCCCAGCTGGTCTAAATTTTCGATGCCCATTTTTGTAAGATCGGTTATTTGACGTGGAGTTAAAACTCCGGTTAAATTTTTGATGCATAAAACATTTGTATTTCCAGTGCTACTAGTGGGAGACATGCTATTGTTATAATTCTGATTAGAATGATCATTTTGCCATCTTGACTGACGTACCTTTGGTGACATTTTATTTTGTCGATCATTATTGAACAGGTTCATTTGATAATTATCTGAATTATTTTGTGGATTTGGAATATTTAGCTCAAAAAGTGACGGTATATTTCGATTCTGGATATCGGTGTTTTCTGAATATTGTTGCATTAGTTTCAACTGTGTCGTTTGAATCATCTTTAGAGCACCTTCCCTGTTTAACCTGGGGAAATCGCCCAAAATCTCTTTCGGTGCAGATTCTATATGTTTCAGAAGAATATTTTTCAATCCATCATTAAGTGGTTTACCGTGTGCGAACTTACACTCGTCTTTGTAAATACAAGGAAGCCCGGTATGATAATACTTACATGGAAAGTCTGCGTGCATATAAAGACATTTATCTCTTTTCGCGCAGCAATCCATCAAATAAAATTTGCATAACTCCATTTTCCTCGGAGGTTGCGCATCATGCGAATAAATACAATCGTCGCCCTTATGACATTTACCTTGCATAAAAAACAAACAGACACCATCGGGATCTTGCATAGGGTGTGCTCCTCTCCGCCTATCATTTTTATTTTTATTGCGTTCACGCTGAGGGGGCCGTCGACGGTGATGTTGGTTCCCTCGAGAATCATGGCTACTATCTGAAGCGTAAGAATCTCTATCGTCTTCGGCATAGGTACCCTCAGGTTCAGATTGTCTACGTACTGGCGAAGCTCCTCTTACGCACATCATTTCATTTTCGTCCATTTCATCTGAATAATCTTGCTTTTTGCGCTTCTTACTGGGACCGTCTTTACTATCGTATTTCTTCCTCTTCTTATGTTTTCTTCGTTCATCTATATCATCTTCAATTGGCGATTCACAGTCATCATTTTTGTTCATAGCTTTTCGAATAGCCTTTTCAATATTACCAGCAAAATCATCTTCCATAACATTTGAATGCTTTCGATTTTTTTTACTCTTCTCTTTTAACTTTGGATCTCCTTTATTGGATTTGGATTTGATTTTCTTTCTCCTACCTGATTTTGAATAATAAAAACCTGGCGATTCGCATTTTTCTGGGGATGTTGTTTCTTCAAGTGTCAACGTGGACTCTTCCTTCTTATCTTCAGTTGGGACTTCAAGCGTTTCTTCGCCTTCGCTCTCAATCTCTCCATCCTCTAAGTCTTCCGTATTCGTAGCGGGTTCCACCATCATGAATGTCTCACTGAAATTGAGAATACATATATATATATAAATATGTTTTAGACCTGTTTTTGTAAGTAAGTAAAAGACTTCCGCTGGTACTAGTGAATATTAAATTGTGAGCCCTTGTCAAACATTAACGTAAGTATGTAACACAAGCTACCATTGGTTTACAAACTGTCTACAAAATATATCACGTTAAAACTAAATGGTTTTTATGTTTTTAAATTCCAGCAAATAATTTTCCGACTTTATTTAAACTCCATATATTATATCTTTATTAATTTTGTTTTTTTAATTTCAGTTAAAAAAAAACATTAGCTATAGTTACTAATTTGTTTAACATTTCAATCATAAAACAATAATCAATGCAACCTACGTATAAATAAGTCACAATAGTTCTTTATAAGTATAATGACTAATACCACGGAAAATTACGTTACACAACATTTCGGCTCTTTATGACTATAGCTTTAGTTACTGGAATAGTCAGGCACGAATACAGTGCAAAACACATATGAGTATCTACATAATAACAATGTGTTTATAAGATTATCGTGAGAACTGGAAAACATAAAATGTAAAGTTCCACTAAGGTATAAGTTTCAAATTATTACTTATATTTACAAAGTTAAGAATTTAAACAATGTCAACTACAAAAGCAAAATATGTATCCGAGGTTCATTTCATTTATATCCAAGATAATGATATAAATATGGGCAATTATCGACTAAATTACGTAATGCCTTATTTATCTAAAATTTAGAATGAATGTATTTAATATATCAAAATGTTGCACTAGGAATTTAAGAAGTAAATGACCTATCCGATCGACCAGCTTTCTTTTTTAAAGTTCAATAGTCGCGTTACAAACCTTTTTAATTAAAAAAAAGGCAATCGGTATCATTTTTAAGCTAAGTAATGATTTCATATTTAAAACATTATTGTGTAGACTTATGGATTTATTGACGACGTCACAAAGTGAACTTGGCAACGTCGCAATTCCGCCATATTTGTATAACCCAGCTAATTTAAAGAGACCTTTAAAAGGAACACAACATTGATTTATATGACAAATTAATAGATGAACAATAATACTAATGAAAATGAATACATGATAGCCTGAAAACCATAATCAAAACACATTAAAATACCACTCCCATAAAGCACACGCACACAAATCATACGTAGTCTTCGTGGATTTTAAACAATTCACACATACGATGACATAACCTACTGTATTGAAGACTGACGCCCTATGCATTTTTATCAATTCATGTGAAAGTTAGCAATCTAATTTTATATGATCCATTAATATGAGTAATTAAGACAATATACTGAATAATTTGCCATGTCGCAAAAGATAGCATTTTCCTCTTATATACTATACCTAATATTCGTCGAAACAATTATCATTGAGAATGATTCTCCAAATATCACTAGTATGAGTGTTGCGCAGTTATAAATTCAACATGTATGGCAGAAGTCAGTACAGATACTGTTCATAGCCACTACTTTCAAATAAATAAGATACGGTAAGGTAATACGAGCAGTGGATGGCCGTTCACATTTCACAATGTCTTGTTGCGCGCTGCGCTCTCGCCACGAATTGATTGAATGACGTCAGCCTTCTAGAACGGCAAGATAGCTATGTCCTTCCTTTTTCGAGGTCACGAAGAGTACGAAGCTCACTCACACAAACACAAAGGCTATTTTTATAGGTACTGGCGTATAGTGGCTCACTATCAAATAAACAAGTACCATCTTATTTTAGGAGCATTATGCATATTAAGATGGAATCTAATAATAATGATATTTAGAAACATAAAATTTAGACAAATAGACATTTGTAATATTTCCTAATTAGAGCTTTAAATAAAATTGATTTTTATAATACCGACCGTCACCAAATGGCTAGATTAGCTTCTTAAATATTAGCATTGCCAATAATCCATAATTCTGAATGTGATATGTGTCTAAAGGCAATAAATACTACAAATTTCATGCAAGTTGAAACAAAAATAAATATTAAGTGATAAAAACTAAATAATTAGATACGATCGGAATGAGCAGTTCGCAAATGTTACAACCGCCATTTTGACTTGTCAAAATAAATAGAACATGATCACAATTACATATGCATAAATATAACCAAAAATTATCTACTGATAATTTTGTAACGCAATATGGATGTTAAAATAAAGTTTTCAAATTGTGTAGATTACTGCACATGTGTGACAAATTATTTCTTAGCTGATCAAGCACTTTATGTACAATTTAAGGGACACGCATTCATTTGGCCTAGCAAGTTAATAATATATATATATTAAGTGTTACCAATCTTACATTTAAATGAACGATTCACTATGTGCGACTACTATACGCCATGTAAAATGGAAATCTTTCATAGCATTGCTGCATAAAGACGACGTAACAAATTCGAATACGCAATATTGATTTCGGATTCGGACGACGACTGCAACAGAACAAAGGAGATAGTCGTAGATGTTTAGTACTATTTTTGATCACAAGCCGTAGTGGCGCTTATGTAGCGACGAAAATACCAATGTTGTTATGGTCATTTTATGTCTTTTAATAGTTTAAAGAAGCAAATATAATAATAATTTCCCAACCGCAAATTATAAATATTTTTATAGATTAGTAGACTAAAAACAGTTTTTAAACATATAGAAATACCTAATGAGTATTTTTTATGAACCATAGATTAGAATACTCTTTAGGATAAGCACATAAATATTGTTTTATTTTAATAAAGTTTTTTATTGTAAAGTAAATTATATCGTAGCTACTAATTTATCTAACTATTTCAAGTAATCTCACAAATTGTTACAGATTTATAATATTGTACATTGATATTATGTATTTCGCCTATTATGTTATATTTTATAAGAAAAGAAAACGTCAGAGTCAGTGTCAAGTCAACTCAACTATTTATCAATCTTGCTTGTCATTTGTGATAACGATAGTCAGCATAGGCAAATGCTAATCAATTTCAATTGTATTTTTGTAATATATGTGACTGGCCGAATGAAGTATGCTATTCTGAAAGTAAAACTAACAAAACATAGTGTATAGAATGTGAATTGAATCTTAAGTTTTTTGAGCTTGATTGTTTTATTATTGTTTTTTGCAAGAAATCAGTGGCTTTTCATTATGTCCGAATTGAACAATCCGTTCGCTGCTTTGATTGGAGTTCAAGGAGTAGGATCCTCACAAGATGCAGATTATAGCCCTGGAGGTGCTCAACTGCAGATAAATGTTAAAGCCGCTGTCGCAAATGAAGAAATTAAAACAATTAATGGTATTGTCGAGAACGTTTTCCATTTTACAATCAATCCCAATGCCGTTGGAGAGCATTCAGACAGGCAGCTTATTTACTTAGAAGAACTTGCTCAAGCTATGAATCCAAGACTGCACATTGATTTGGAGGCCTTAGAACAGGCTCTGTTTGAAAGGCTTTTACTCTCTGAAACTGAAAAAAGTGTTATTCCTAAATCTATCCGAGCATTTAAGGAACATGTAGTCCAGAAACAGGTATTTCCATACTTGTTTAGTTCAATGCAAAACATTATGAGTTACGACCAGTATAATGGAAACGTGGTGAAGAATGCCTTGGAGAAAATGAAAGAATTAATCTTCCGCAATGCAGTGACAGCATTAAAACAACCAGCATTATTTGAAAACCAGGATTTTTCGGTGCAACTAGTAGAACTTCTCCAACATGTAGATCCCCAAAGTCATACATTCTTCTTAGATTTAGTCAAAGCATTTGTTTCTGATGGTGAGTATTTTAAACATAATTTCTTACCACAAATATGTCAGTATGGATCTCTCAATCTCGTTATTCAAAACCATCTTTTGTTAATTCATTGCAATGTAGCCTATTATACTTACAGAACAATATTATACTTTATTCTATTAATAAAGTAAAAGATTACTTATGAGTGAAATGAATCCATATATAAATTAATTTATTTGTGTGTTTGTAATTTTCCAGGATCTGAAGAATGTCTCAATCAATTGAAAGACACAATGCTACCCGTACTGCGAAGGATTCACGCACACATCAATAAATCCAATTTAATTAACCTGCCTATATATATTTTACCATCAGTGCAATTGTTTGCTAGTAAGTGTTTCTCTTTTGTTTAGGAAATATTTTCTTAATATCTAGCATGACTTACTACATTTAACATTTACCAAAAATAAGAGTCGAATTGTATATCTCCTCTGTTTTGAACTCATTTAAAAAATAATAAACAAACATTAATATTCCCCAATTAGACTCTCTCTCAGATCCTAAGGTAAGTGACTTTAAAAAGTACAATGCAGCCCTGGGAGTGACAACAGATTATGCGCGTTTTATCTACTTGAAATCTCAAAGAAAAGAAAATCACCATATTTGATGCACCAGTGTCCCACCAGCGCAACACTCTTGTCTGTTTCTTGATGGGACGCTCCTTAGTACCTTAGTTCCCATAGGACGACATCCTTTGCGAGTATTACGTGTTCAGACAATGCGACATCCATGACAACCGGTCAATTCCCAACCAACAACTTAATTAGACCCTAAATTCGTTTTATAGGTAATCCTCATTTGGCGCCCATTTTGATGGAAGCCTGTGAACCAATACAAGTAAACAACGGTAGACTATATCAAGACTCGGTGATCGGAGCCTTACTGAGCTTGTCAGTGCTGCCTCGTAATTCACAAACTGGCCACGAATTTTTCGACAACCCTATGGATCAGGTCTGTTTATAGTGAATGTTATGTTTATTTGTTTATTTTTAAGGCAACATGGTTTCTATGCATATCTATGGCATCTAGATGTATCTTCTTTTACTATAATAAATAGTAAAGTATATCTTTTGAAACGTTTTAGGCTGCAACATCAATGACCGAAGCATCAATCTGGAATGCCCTAGCTCACCTTACCAACAATTTGCACAAAATGTTCCTGACCCTATTGAAAGCTGGTCCTCACATGAGAAATCGCCTTCTCACTTGGATTGGAAAATGTCTGAAGACCAACGTCGCCAGGGGCAAACTTTGGAACGTACAGGTATGTTAAAGTTTTTTTTATGGTAAAAGAGCATGACATACAGTCAGTTTGCCCAAATGATGGTAAGTGGTCAATGGACCAAATTATCAAATTGCCTGCCTTGGTTAAGTACTAAAATATTTGTGTGTTTTAAAAATGTTGTATTATTCTTTTATTGTTGTAATAGAAGAGCAGTCTTTATGTTACATGCAATATTTAAGTTAATTTTGCAGATAACTTTAAAATGATCAAATTGAAGAATTTTTTTATTTAACATTTCTGACGGCACATCGCGATTTTTCAGATGATTGATATTGTTCCAATTGCTAATGAAAATAGAATAAGGAACCTTTTTGTAACTCCGAAGGCCTCCAGAGCTGGGCGCGTAGACTGGTGCTGAGCCTTGTCAGTTTGGCTAGAAATTATTAACAATATATATGAACTAATCCCAATTTCCCTATGAATGCTCAGTATAGGCTATTTTCTCAGCTTTTTGGTCACTATAATCGACTGGGGTGACCAAACAACAAAAACGAACATTTCGAAGGATAGTTTTCTATTTCTAAATATAAATATAGATAGCACATCACACAGAACAAGCAGTCGTACTCGCCATATTAATATTTGTCTATGACAAGAATTGAATCACATTCCTCCAGCTAACAATCAGATTCACCATTGAGATCGCTGGCCAGTGCAACATTGTATTGCTAACTGTTTATTAAGATTGTTAAAAATAAATATTGCCCTTAATTCCTCCGAAACCAGCCAAGGCGACATCAATATCATCGCTCAGCACAGTCATATATATGTATATATATATGTGTTATTTACCATAATTAATCCTTGTGGATTGTATATCGTAAGAGGGTATGAAAATATTTTGTTATAGGCCTTTGAAATGAATCCGGTCACATTGACGTGCGTCAGTGACGGCTTCATGTTAAATCTGGGCGCTGTGCTGCTGCACCTTTGCCAGCCGTTCTGCAACACGCCTGATGATCCGAAGTCACTTAAAATTGATCCCACGTACGGGGCCGTGTCGGTGAGTATCATGCAATCGACATCTCAAATACCTTCGATATCCTGGTCTAAAATCATAAATTATCACGCTGGCTAGAGATCATTATAGATATGTTCAATGTGTGCAGGTTTCCTCAAGAAGTTTTCCTTGTTATATTATGTAGTTTTTTTCGATTTTCGTTTTCGTATCATGTGTAAACGTTTTAAAATTCAGTCTTCATCAATTTTCGTATTAATACATAATCTACCATAAAAAACTTTATGAGAAATAAGAGTCATTATTCACATTTCAATTGGAATAGAAAATAAAACCTAGTATGTTACTTAGCCCGAGAAAGCAGCGTCGAAATCGGTGCACCTGGATTGCTTGCACAACGAGACGTGCCTGCTGCCGGCGCGTGAGGTCGAGGACGGGCAGTCGCGCGAGCGGCCCACCGCCGACACCTACAACTTCGTCACCGAGTGCTTCTTTATGACGCAGAAATGCATCGACTTGGGTGAGAATTGTCATTTACGAGGAGAAAAGCAGTGAGAAGAAACTAATGCACATTATTTATTGTTTGCAAAAACGCTTCCAATGGTGGCCGTTTTATACTATAAAAATGAGTAGAAATATCAAATGTTGGCAATTATTAATGTTCTGTAAATTTCAAAATGATATAGGAGAATAAAAACAAAGAAGCAGATGAAATTAATTAGAATGTGCATTACGAACAGTTACCGGTTGTCCCGTTAATTTGTTATTGTTTTATTGTTAAATTGTAAAAATCAAAACAATCGATAAACCTAACTTAGATATCACAATAGAATCACAATAAAAATCAAGTCAGTCCATTGAGTGGTGAAGCTTAGTGCGCATGTAATGCGGCAGGCGTGCGCGTGTGCGCGGAGAAGATGTGGCGCGTGGGGCAGGAGCTGAGCCGCGCCCAGCAGGTGCTCAGCGACTCGGGCGGCGCGCTCGAGCCCGTGCGCCAGCGCGTCAAGGATCTCATGACCAGGTCATTCGCTCTCTCTCTCTCTCTCGTTCTCACCTTCTCTCTCTCCCTCTCTCTCTCCCTCTCTCTCTCCCTCTCTCTCTCCCTCTCTCTCTCCCTCTCTCTCTCCCTCTCT
>DWUN01002018.1:0-14878 GCA_018249975.1 Passova gellias | reverse complement strand
AGTGTCGCATACCTGCAGCCTTTCTTGTTTCGAAGGGCATTTTGAAATGGCGCGTTTTGAACTCGAACGGTTTCATCGACGCACAAAAGGAGTTTTGCGTTTAATACATTTTAGAGGAACCGATATAGGTAGGTGTGGTGACCGACGCGGCGCGGCGGGAGACTCACGCGTCGAGCGAGGAGCGGTGCGGCGCCAGCACGACCAGGCACAGCGCGGCGGCGGCGGCGGCGTCCAGCGCGCGCCCGCCCGCCCGCAGCGCGGCCGTGCCCGCGCGCGAGCACGCCGCGCGGGAGCTGGTCACGGAGCCGTGCGGGACCACCTGCGCGCCGACACCGCTGCCTCACTACGGGCCCACGCTACGTACTACGACGAGGTCGGCAGTTGTTTGCCGGTAGGGGATTTTATTGACGAACGTTCCGTCTTCACCTCGCTATCGGCCTGCGATTAATCTCAAACTAAATTATTTCAGAACGGTCCCTCCACTCGTGTCGGGTTCGATAAAATTGCTATCGAGGATAGTTTCAAAAGGTCTACGGTCTACGAGCGACTCGCTCGCTCCGTCGCTTAGCCAATCTTTAGCGCGGCGATGCAAGTTTTCGTCCTGCCTCAGTCGTGAAAGCGACGTGTCTGAGAGTGGACGTCTTACAATACTTCGTGTGCATATTTTCTGTTCGGTAATGGCACATACAATTAACTAAACGCGATACACACATATATATTATCGTGGGAAAACATGCTCGCCTCGTAATCGCCGTAGTAGATCTGCGTGAGCAGCGCCAGCGTGACGGCAGCGGACAGCGCGGCGAAGGCGGCCAGGATGAGGCGCGGGCCCGCCGCGCAGTGCGCCGAGCCGCTCGCCGCGCCGCCGATCTTCAGCGGCACGTCCTCGCGCAGCTCCACGACGCCTGTCGCACGAGCCACCGTGCGGGGAACATGCTTTACTTCACTTCACGAAAAGAAAATGGCGACTCATTGCAGGCGATCGACTCCGGAGCGTCGCGACTCGAGTACCTCATTTTGTCGTCGGTAACGAATGAAATCTGATTTTAAGACGTCACAAATGTTCAGCCGATAGATAAAATTTCATAGTAATGAATCGAAACTCATAGAGAACCGTCGGAAATCGCACCGAATAGAGGTTCAAAAATATCAGGTTGTGGCTGATTTTTCAAATGACGCTTTCGATGCGACGCTTACGACACGAATCGTAACCGTCCTCGGGGAATGCGGCCAGCGACGGCGCGCTACTGGGAGATGCCGCCGGGGCACAGCTCCGCGATAGTCGTCCACGCGGAAAAATAATTGTATCGCACAGGCGAGACGATCGCTCCGTGCGATCCGCCGGCCCGTTGCCGCCGGGTATTCGTTCCCGTTAAGAAGAAATATCGGAGCGTCGATGAGGTCGCAGAGGCAGAAGTGGGTTCGGGTTGAAAGTGCTAAAAGTAGCGCTTATAATGTTCCTCTAAAAGTATCCGCGGCTCGGACGTCAAGAAATAACGTCCACTCGACGGACTCCGTCCGGTTCAATATTCTCGAGCGGGAATTTACATATTCTGTCGTCCGTGGCTCGCTCCTAACAAAATCATGCTTTTAGACACAGGATATTTTTAAATCACTTCGAGCACGGGACTTCCTTGCGACTTAATCGTAAACGTCGGCCGGTCGTTTAGTGAGGCTCGAGACGTGACGTGCGGGGCGCCGCCGCGGGTCGAGCGCTTCCCGGGAGCAGCGGAGGAACCGTTCCCGGGTACCGAGATGTGCGAGGAGTACCTGGCGGCTCCGGCGGCTCGGGGCCGGCAGACATGACCCCGGATCGAGCGGCACTCCTGAAAAAATACAATAAAATTTTAAGGATACACAATTTTAAGTACTCTACTTTCTTTTATGGCCTAATTGATCATTATACACACATCTTATATAAATTGATATACCATTCTATGCATATCGTATAAGTGATTAAAATATAATTATTTGTTTAAGGCTAGGCATAAATAACACATATAAATATTAAGTAGTATATAATTAATATTAAATCTTTATTATTTTTTACTTTATAGTTTTGAAGTCGGTTTTTTTAACGTAGTTTTTTTATATTAATTGCGTGTCATGTTAGGTGCCCTATGTTATTTAAACAGATGAAAAACATCAAAGCAACCAATGGACCCCGCGGGATGCCTCGTGCAACATTTGGGCGAGGACCTATAGGGAACGCCTAGTATTACTATATTTAAAAAAAAACTTTTTTTCTTTAAAAACCGAAAGACACCGATCACGTACAGTACTTTTTGTCTACGGGCACGTATCCGGCTTCAGCTCCTTCGGCCCGCTGCGGGCGGCTCGCTGCGGGCGGCTCGCTGCGGGCGGCTCGCTGCGGACGGCTCGCTGCGGACGGCTCGGTGAGGGCGGCTTTCCCGACGCTGCATCAAATCCTCAAACACCCGAATGTATCAGTAGTGACATGTCGCGTTGGCTCCGGCGGCCTGCCCTCGCTGTGGTGGCACAAATAAACAATCAATGTAACGTAATGGCACACGGCGGCCTGCACCGGAGCGGCTCGGGAGCGAGGCGGCGGCGGACTGCGCCCGCGGCCGGGGAGGGGCGCGGGGGCGGGAGGCGCGCGAGAGTCGCTCGAGTGAAACCGACGCTGCCGTGACGTCATCGTCTTCGTCGGCGGCTCCGGGCCGGCTCGCCGACTTTCGCCGGCGACGACGCACAAAATAAGTACATAACTGTAATATCTACTTACGGGTATGACAAATACATAATAATACATCGCGCCCTAAGAGCGGAAGGCCAATTTTAATGAAATTTGATGCAGAGAGACGTGACCTTAGGAAAGGATATAGGCTACCTTTTATCGCCATATATTTATTACTGATATTATTATGTCTTATGATTAACTGTATATCTTCGCAACAAGAGGAGGCTGTAGAACAACATATGGCCTACATTTTATCGTAGAATTCGCGCGGGGTCGTTATTTACGCGGTTTTCCGCGACACATTAATTTCCATGCGGGCGAAGCCGCGGGCAAAGCTTGTTTTAAATATTTTTACATACGAGTACATCGAATACCAGGTAGGTCGAATTCATTATAAAAATTATATAAAAATATATTGCAATTATTATAATGAATAATAAATACAATGGTTTTTATTTCATTCATTTTTATTATCAAATTAGCTTGCGCGTGAGGAGGAGCTCAGCTGGACGTGAGTGTGATGCAGGATTTGGTGGTTTGTGTTATCTTTTAAAACAATATTTTGAAAATTTGAAGCGTTCCGCTTGCGCCCACAGGCAAAGATTCTCCGCTGCTTCTACTGGCTACTGTTCCTATTTATTACGCACTAATGTTGAAGGTTAATATGTAAACAGCAGACACTTTATATACCTTTACCTACTTGTATATTTGTATTACACTCCGACACAACACAAAAATGACTCGCTTGTTATACAATTGTTAGTCCCGGGCGGGAATAGCACTCCCTATCTCGTTTGGGTCTCCAACGGCTGGACCGAGACACGTCGGTATAGTATCTGAGTGAAGCCTATATAACTCACAAGATTGCCTGACTATGCCTATGCTATTTTATAAGTTTCTCGAACTATGACGATCGCATGGAGACTGTAATTATCTCGTGAGCCTCCCCGGGCCGTGTGCCACGCGGGCCTATGCCGGCTCCTCCAATTATAGAACCGTTTGCTTTGTTGTCTATACGATAATCCAATTGAACTCAATACCAACTCTACCACTGATTAATTGAATTAATTATCGTAAGATCGCTCAAAAGATTGGAGAAATAGATAGCTGTGCTGCCTTCCTGTTTTGTAATTTAAAACAGTATAACAATTTAAAAATGTCGTTCATACAAGTTTCTCTCGCATTTTAGATTTATACACAGATATTAATGCTTACAGTTCGGCCGCGCGGCTGCGCTGCGAATTAATTGGAGTACATGGGGACATAATGGGCAACGGCAGACGCGGCGGCCCGTGGCAGACTTCGTCATTACAGAGGGTAGGCCACATTTGCATAACAAATTACGATTGGCTGTCGCCGAGGTTGGAAATGGTTGCATTTAGCCCGGACGGTTCATAAAGAATTGATTATAAATATGAATGCCGATAACATCGTCGAAGTCGTTCCCGAGCGCAGTCCGGGAAGAAAGTCCACTTGGTGCGTCTCCTGGCCGTCGAGCTCGACATCGCCTTTATAATGAAACAGCACATCGACACACGACATGCGCTCGTGTAGTGTACAGAGCGGGGGGCGCGGCGCGGGGCGCGGGACACAATAGTGGCGGTCGGCACTCGCCGTAATTCCTTGATCCATTGTCCGGGGACACTCGCCGACTTTATTAAATGGAACCACATTCAAACAATCGCTCCGTTACAGTGTTGGCTACACTGTAGTTACGTTTTGTGTTCCCGACCGACACTGTGCATCCGCACCGAAGGCTTCGCATAATTCCATTAGAAGTAAATGGCGTTCGGAGCGTGCCGGCCGCGTCGTCGCGCCGACATCATTTACGCACCAGTGTACGCTGCGTGCGACAACGACGGCGGGTGGAGGTGCTTTGCATATTATTAACCGATAATAAATCGTTCACTATTTATTCGTTAGGAGATTGATGAGTGGCTTTTCGTATGCTGTTTGTGTTCTAACATCCTGAACGTGCAGATAAATATGTTGGATTTCTATTAGTTTCATATAAATTAATTTTCCTATTACCTCTATAGTTAATTTTGTTAGAGGATGCGGTGTTTGCCTTGAATGGTAACGATACTCAGTTTATACCTAAATTAGTTAAATTATTGTTTGTTTAATATAGTAGCCGCCGGTAGACTTTGATAAATGAAGTAAATTTTGTTTCAAAGAATCCTCAAGTCTCGTAAAAAGCATTTTTAACTAAATTTCAACACGAGATATGAAAATAGTAAGTTGCACATGGGCCTTCGTGGCTGTCGTGATATAACTTTTCTTTCTTTGTATGATTATAAACTATATACGTATGGTAATTTATCAAGAAGTAGGACAGAGCCGACTGAAATAGGAAGATTGAAAGGAAAAAATTCAATAAGTGGCAGTGTAGGCCGCGTCCCGACTGACCCTCGGCCCTCAACCCTTCGTGTCAATCCGTAATGTCGTTCGTCTTATCGGAAACTTCTCTTTTCGTCGAACTGACAAAAGCGATTCTTATTATTGGCGTCGCGAGGGTCCCTTTTCGGGTTTCCCGTCACATATTTAGGCGGGCCTTTGTTAAGGTGCTTTCAGAATATTGTTATTACTCACTAGCGAGAGAAACGTCGCGGAGATAAAACGACCCGCTTTCGCGTACATGGTATGTCGCCTACGAACGTTTCGTTACCTTTCATATTACTTAGTACGATTTTTTTCATTTTGATGGAAGGAAAATTAAATTCACTTTGCAGTTAAATTGGACAAGGGACGACGGAAATTATTTTCGGATTACGGATTTATGATGTTGCAATTAGTATGGTCACGACATATATGTGCATGAACCTACTCATATTTATGGCTGAATATTAAGGATTTGTTCACGAGTGTAAAATTTTACCTTCCGAAAACCTTAACATCAAGTACCTGCAGTGCAAATTGGTGGACGTGACTATAGTCGAAATTACTTTTATAATAGCAAGTATTAACTTCGCTTCGCCATGAGAGTATTAAAAAATGGTTTTGAAAAACGTTGTAAATTGTTATTACTCGACTTTTTCAATTATTCTTTAATATGTTTGATAATGGTGTACCGAACACAGCATTAAAATGTATTAATTTAACAATTACAAAGTGATTAAGCAATATTTTAAGACGGCGCAAACCAGGAGCCGGCGAGTGCTCGCCGAAACCCTTTCCCGAATAATCAACTCCTTCTCTTCCAAAACTACAGCAGCCCGAAGGATTCGAACTTCAAGGAATCAATATTGCAATATATTATATCGATATCACCCCTCCATTACCGACGGGGCCGTTCACGCCGACCCCTCCCAATTAACGACGGCAAGTAACGACGTTCTGCTTAAAATAGTTTAGATTATTTATTGCCCGTTCGATAAACTTCAAATGTCTCGCTCTTGAGATCCATAACCAGAGTAATTGAAAATGATGGAAAGCCTTATCCCATACAATTTTACAATAATTCTACAGAAACATCACTCATGTTTCGCGTATATATTGTTCAGTGTGTGCGTATTGTTCAGTGTACAATAGATACTAATTATAAATCTTATTCGAATATCGAGTGAAGTCCTATTTCAAAATTTGCCACCGAATCGAAAGTACAAGAACACGCCGGCGTCGCCAACGAAGCGCCAACTTTAGGAAAACAGACATCGGACAAAGCTCACATTATCTTATCGAAACTAATATTTTCTTTCTATATCTTCTACCGTTACTGACTTAAGCTTTCGGTTTTGAATGAATTCGAAATTAAATTTGCAACTTTCCATCGCCCATGACAATCAAACCCAGACCAGCTAATTACAAAAAGAAACTACCGCACTTGCTGTGCTGAATTTCCTTAACTCGTTAACCGTTCGTGCTTTTTTTCTCTTTCTAACGTTTCTCAAAAATGTACCCTTCTCCCTCTAGTGCTTTGTTAGTCTTTTGAATTTGTAATTCGGACACGTGATGTTCAGACTGCTAATCGATTTGGCTAATTAGTGCGGACTTTGTTGTGTTTTTCGAAAAGGCCTTTAAAAGCTCTGATTCGAAGTCCGCAATAGGTACAACTTTTGTTGCATTTATTGCTATTGTATAAAGCATAGTGACCGACGTGGTCGTTCACAGCAAAATACCTGCTGTTGTGAAAGAAAAACAAATGGAGATCGCTGGAATACATGATGTGTTTAATCATTAAATAAAAATAAACACATGGTCCGGTCTTTGATAGTAGAATGTCACCATAAATAAGTGGGTTTCGTAAAGTCGGGGCTGACAACTGTACATTTCTCTAGCAATTTTCCCACATAACACGCTTACAGCTTCGGATAATCCAATAGACGTCGAGCCTTCGCGCAAAGAGGCTTTCTCTTTATCTGTAACGCGGCTGAGTTGCGATGTGCTTTTGTTTTCATTTATTTGGAGCATCGAGAGACGTCGCGCCGCATCGCTGGACGACACGACCGCCCCGCCGCCGCCCCGCCGCTGCCCCGCCGCTGCCCGCCCAACTCTCATTGAGAGCATTCTGTGCTAGTGATGTACGCTTTCTCCAATATTTACATTAAATATACCACATACGAGACCGAATTGATTGCTAAGCCGGAGGTCGTGGATTACATTACCATGTAGGGATCGTAGGGATATACATATTTGTGTCAGGAGCACATTTGTTTGTTCTGCGTCAGGTGTACTCTGACTTGTTACTTGCGGTTTATAACAAGCCTGCATAACCGAGAGTATGTTATAAAATGTGTTATTTTGTCTGAGGTGAGTGAAGGCTGCCAATATGCACTCGGCCAGCGTGGCAGTCTACGGTCTAAGGCCTCCTCGCAACGAGAGGACATCCGTGTTCAGCAGCGTAACCCCAGCTTTACTATTTATAAAACAAAATACATGAATATTCTACAACATACCACTTGAAGAAAAGAAAGCTTATATTCATCTTGTCTTCAATTTCATCGGATTGCCAATATTCTAGTAATAGGGTCCGTATTCTTTTCGACGGCGCGTGCGCCGGGGTATCGCCACGAGATCCGTGCAGCGCCGAGCCTGGCCATTAGTAGAAGTAATACAAACTCAGGTGTACATTTTGTACAATCCGAGATAAATCAAATCAAAGCGATCATAACGATGTTATTTGCTTTTAAAATGTTATAAGTTACATAATTAAACAGTAACTTCTAAGAAGCAAAAGTGAAATTAAATCAACCGCTGAATCGATTTTCCTCAAATTGAAACAGAGAGACGTGAGCTGCGGAGAGATTCAGGCGGCGTCATTGTAACGAGACATTTCAACTGAAATCATTTTTCGTGACGGAAAATATTTTTTAACACGAACTTAATTCCGCAGCCGCTGGAAGCAGGTCAAATGAAAAATATTTATCAATAAAAACGTCACTTTAAGAGCCACTAAATACGGCATACGACCAAATATACATATATCAAAGATACAACATAATATCTGTTTAAAAATGACACACGAGCTAGCAGCACAGCGCGATCTCTAAGAAAATTATCAAATTCAAATTGTGTTATTCATTATAAGGTATATACGAGTACATATGTACACTCAATGAAGGTCATATTTTAGTCATCATGCTTTAAGTAATGTATCAGTAAATCCAATTGCGTCCGCTGATCTTTTATCCGCGCTGTTTTCAATTTTGGCCGCTCCATGTCACGTAATAAGGTTAGCGCTAGCTCGCAGGCTGCAGGTATCACATCCCACACCTGTAATAGGCTGTACGTGGGGAGACGTCGGAGTAGCTACCTTTCAAAACTATACATCAACTACTCCCGGAAGTATGACTTTACGGTCGCCCGGCAGCGGACGAGCCAAGTTCGCACGCGATAACGATGTACTATACACTCAATAAACAATATTCATAAATTTACATCTTTGGTGGATATAATATTGGGTGTAAGATTGGAAAGGTGTAATAATAATAATAATGTAACCTACTGACATTATCACTGTTGTAATAAAATCATGTCAGATCTTTAACCGGATAGGCACAGAGAGCACAAGGTGTCAAATAACTCTATTCTTACAGACTTGACCTGCTTCAATAATAAAAAAATTAAAATACAACAGAGGTGTCGAGGGACACCAGGATGGAACGAAGTTCCTTTCGATTAATTAGTGAAGGAATTGTGATAAAATTTTATATGTTTTAAGTTATAATAATATTTTTTTATTATTATAAACTTAATTAGTAGGTTCAATTTTATTAATAATAATAATAGTTTGCACCGATCAATCCAATTGCACCTATTGTCCTTTCAGCTACCGGAGTTATTAAAAATAACTAAAACCACATACACACGAACACGACAAAACAATGTACGCATACACAGCAGACGCGCGCGTCGCGTGGCTTGTCACTGTCGAAAGAGAGAGAGAGAGAGAGAGAACGAATAAGTCGAATCCCATACTCGGCCTTCCCCCTCTTCGAGCACTACGCACTATAGCAAAAGTGTCGTGAGGATTTGTCGTGACGCTCGCCTAGCCCCCTTAGCCAGCGTACCGCGCGATAAGGAACTTCGTTCCAATAATATAATTATTATATCATTCGACATGTCTTAAATCCAACCACATTATTAAATATACCCTGAATGAGAGCGCATTATATTTGTATTATTCATCTGTATAATGTCGTCGCTCGCTCTCCTGTAATAGGGTCAATATACTCGTAAGCCGCGCCGCTGTAATTCCGGGCCGTAACATCGACATTGTCGGCTGGAAGCGGCGGGAGGACTACGGCCCTCTGGGAAGTATTTATGAACCGCTCCCTCGATTGTATCGGACGCGGCCCGCGCATCTCGTAACGAGTACACGAAAATAATATTATATTATTATTTTGTAAATAATCACAAATTATACTAATCATTTGGATAAAGACGGCTAACTTATTTAAAGTTAAACATAAATATATATATATGTTGATCACGAACTACCTAAGTAAGTAGATACTATAGTTTATATAGATGTTTATATTCCACCCAAACACAACAACATAATATTTGTCGTGGACTAAGCACTCGTCGAGAACCCGCGCTGACGGTACTCGAGTAGTCGTAGTGTTTTAGCCTTCAATTGAGCTGTACCTATTTAAGTGGTGTTTAAGATGACTTGCCTCGACAGCCGAGATGTGAAGCTTATCAGATAAGGTATGAGTGTATGCGCAACGCGCTCGGTCTCGGTAACGATGTAATCATTTCCAAAAGAGGGCAGCGTGAATCAACAAGAAGGATAAAGTTTGTTTACTTTTTTATTTAGCGGGTCACCGGCCGAAGACACTTTTACAATTCCGAATGAAATGTTTCATTTTTCTAATAAAATCCAAACAAAGCGTCCCATAAAGTTCGATTGCGCGCAAAAACCAGATCGATCCGCTCGGCGCCCTCCGCAACACAGATAAAAAATAGCACACGTCAATGTCAATTCGCCGTTCAGCCCCGATCATTTTTACTGACGAGCGTTCAACAATTTTCTGGATAAAAACAAACGCAATTTAAACATTGACGTTTCTCTGCCGGTGTACGATAGATAATAAATTGTGAAGATGAAAGACCTGCCGATTTTAATGTTCCGTTATTGCTGGAAGTATACTAAGTATAATTTCTCAGATCGTCCTACTACCGATGGTAGGTATTCATGGGAGCCGCTATAGAACTGGCCGCCGCCACGCCCCGCGCTCCTCCATTGTCTGTGTGTATATTATCAAATAAATATATATATAATTTTACATATTATATTAGTATTACATTAGGTTATATTAGGGAAATGCGGCAACCGTTAAACGGGGCGGTATACAATATTCTGAAAACAACTCGCACGAATGACGGCGCGCAGCCGACGTTCCCTTTCACGATTCAGTCGTTTTTTCGTTTCAGCGCTACACCTTTTGTGCTACAGACAGATAACGAAATGCCTTTTTTTTTAGAACGAAAAACTATTTATTTTTTACTGCAAATGTAAATCTTAGAGATTAGTCGACCTTGACTGATACGATATCGTATCTGCATTTGCACAAATATCAATTCTTAGAACAGTTAACTTCGAATATTTTCAACACTCGTATGGGGCAGTGTCACACTTATCAATAATATTAGATTCAGATAAAGCCTGTGCGCGTGGTTGGCACACTGCTCTACAGGCAATATTTAAATTTATTCAGATCGTAATAAATGGGAAATCCTCCTCCGAATCTGTTTATTTGTTTATTTTTTGTAGTTTAATTAAATTTAGTTTCCCGAAAGTTATAAATTATGACATTACAAACAAGTTCAGAGATCGCTTTCGATCTTGACGTCTCCGAGGTGTGCGAGGTGTGCAGGTGGAATGTAGTAGACTTGATATCACCGTTTTGAAAACCCTATTTTCTTGAAGCACGGCGTTGTGCTATGAGTTCATAGATACCACGTATATTTATGTACATATAACGATATTATGGAATTACAAATAACGAAAACAATCAGATAATACTAAAGATCGTTCGGTGGCCGGCCGGGAGTCAAGCCTGACATGTAGCGGCGACGGAGGCGGCGTTCATACCCGCGATGTACTCGTATTCAGTCGTCAGTTTAATGGAATGTTTCCCCATTTTCGCTAAAAGTTTGCGTCAACACGCCGGCGGCGCTCCCCCCACCCCCCCACCCCGCCCGCCGCGGGGACGCGCTTTGTGTAACAGACAGACACGCGGAGATGTAATTGCTCGTTGATGTTTGTGTGTAAGACAATATTCAATGTACGCACGCGACGCTCGACGATCCCTTCAAACGAATTCCTATCTTGAAATTTACGAACAAAACCTACGGGATGTAAAAATGTCGTAGAGTAGAATATCGTGACGGGACGAGTACCTATATTTGTTTCGGATGTCAGCCTGTTGACTG
Source organism: Passova gellias (assembly GCA_018249975.1). Lineage (NCBI taxonomy): Eukaryota > Metazoa > Arthropoda > Insecta > Lepidoptera > Hesperiidae > Passova > Passova gellias. The sequence continues at coordinate 3,297 of DWUN01002018.1, read as the reverse complement.
GCCGACAGATACGACCTGGTGTTATTTAATCAAGCGTGCACTTGTACTGTGTCCCGGGTAGTGATAAGTCATTTAAAACCAAAAACAGCGCCAGATACATTCTTAAGAAAAAAAATCATTTGTCTTTTCTTCAAGGAGAATCTAACCGATCGAGTCGAATTAAACGACAAAAAAATTGCTAATTAATTTTTTTTATCCATCGAATTGTACCTCATAAGGTATAGTGGAAAATGACTTAAAGTTAAATCTATATTAAAACCCTCTCAGTACGACTCCTATCCGACGGTGGATCAATAATAGGGTCGGAAAAAATCTACCAGCGCTCTGACTCTCCAAACAAAGGCGGCCGTCCTTTTCCTACCAATTCAGGACACTCAAGGAACCCTGCACCCTTCATTACAGACGAGATGACAGATAAGAGATCTTGGAAAAATAGAGCAGAGTGCTTTATTTCGTTACCTAGTCAATTTTATATTATTTTCCGGCTTCCCTATTCCAAAGTATACTTATGTACAATAAATATATACAACTCTGTACAACAGCGGATACATCTCGATGTACTCGTAAGGCGTGAATACGTTAACAAGTCGATTCCTTGCATTTCTTCATTTACAATTTTATCAAGTTGTTAACTGTCAATTATAACTCTATTAAAAAGTTATAAAATAGTACCTTCACCATATTGCAAACTTCGAATAATTGTAGTGGGGTGCGATATTCGGCCCGTGTGGGAATCGAAGCCACAACCTTCGCCTCGTTCAATAATTATTACTAACCTTTCTAGTCTCTGTATCCGTGTAGGTATAACATTAGAAATTTCCGTGATATACATAATATGCGGTTCTGAGTTATCCAAAGATATTACGAGTATCTGTTAATATTACCACTAACGTGACGTAGACGCTTCTGAAGGCCGTATTTGAAAACGTTTCTTTCGCGTTTCTTATTACTTTCTCTGTCTCGGCGCGTCCGCCCAGCCGTTGTTGTATTAAGCATTTAGTTACAGGCGACTGTTGTTAAGAGTATAAGAGCGGATTAGGCGAGGCGCATAACGCTGGGATTACATAAGGACGGTCGTGCGCCAACAATTATACACGCTACGAAGGTCAACAGGAAGCGGCTGTGGGATCGGATTTGCATACGGTTGCCGACTTCCGGGATTTGCGCGCTTATGGGATTTAGACCGAAAATATACCGCGCTATTGTTGTACTGAGAGGACTTACAGGGCTCGATGTAGTGTGTGCATTACCGCTGAAGTGTGAATGTAATCTTGAGATTAGCCGGTCATTTACATTTGATCGTTGGCTAATATCTGGCCCAGCGTACATATGTGGCGGATGATTTTATGTCAACCGGTCTTCTGGTTTTGTTCAAGTGACGTTAAAAAGCACTTTTGTAATTGGAGGATAAATGTTTCATTGGAATCTGACAAGAAGTCGTGTAGTATGTCAACTGCACAGTGTCGGACTGCCTGTATACGATGTGTATAGTCATAGGACTCCTTTTGTAAGGCGCTGAGCTGGCCGATGTAGACACGGTGAGCTCGGCCTCATTATGGGACCGAAGCGATGTGGGGCTACAACGAGGCAAGTGTTATTATCGACTTGTTTTAAAAGAGTGTTTGAAGAGTGAAGGACTTGAAAACCAGATGATTTACAACTGTACAAATGTATGACATTCATGAAGTGTATGCCCGTAATGACGAAAACGATTTGAAATTTTGAAATTAAGGCCTCATAAGCCACCACCAATTCTGCTCTGACAAAAGACGGCGTCTAACGAATTGCCCATAAAATGAATAGCGGACAATAATAATTGCATTAGGAAAAACATGAAGGTCGTTGTAATCTGAAGCCGTATTTTTGCACTTCTAGGTGGCGATAAGTACAATTGGACCGTGATCTCGCAGAGTACGTTGACCCCGGATGCAAATGTTTTTTGTGATAAGCAATACTTGTCAATCACAGATAAGTCAAAGACACTTGTGAATGTAATAATGGTATCTTTGGACAATTTCACACACGGCTGTGACACGCTATGACACGATTACAAATAAGGCATTTAATGTCCGTTTCCTGATAAACATATATAATACTTATATAGCTTTTTTTATACATCAATATGAATTTTATAAACCACTGATAGATACTTTGGAATCGGTGAACTTGATCGCTTTCATATTTGACGGATAGTAATATTCATGTCCTTACTTCTGAAATAAAAAAACTGCCTAATTACTATTGCCGGTTGCACTTCGTACCTAAGTAAGTAATTTAAACCGCTATTCGTTTTATTTATTAATCTTGCACAATCACCGTAATTCAACTTCTTAAACATTTATCACACTGTTATATCAGCTAAAACGTCCGCAATAAAGCTGGTTTTTTTTATCTAAATCAGTTTATTATTCGCCAAAGCGAGCGTCGCCGAGCGATGCGCATCGTGAATGTGATAAGCACAATCTAAGAATTAACCTTGACATCCACAATCTGAACTGCAAACAGACAACAGGCCGATGTAATGATATATTCCGGTTTGTTGCATTTGCGATCGAGTCCGTCGTGAGTGAACAGATCGTAATATTTGTAAGAAATAGTCAGTCTCCTGACGTGTCACATATTTTTTGTTCAACAATTATCGATAATATCTGTTTATACCTCCTTCTCAATATTCATTTTAATTTCGAAAATGGTAACTATCTTATTTCTATGTTGCTTTTTTGGTATTCAGTGCCATTCAGTGTTATCTCTAAACATTTTAGGCGTCTTTCCGTATGAAGGGCGAAGTCACTTTTTTGTGTTTGAAAAATATCTTGAGAAGTTGGCGGAGAAAGGGCACCGTTTGACCGTCATTTCTCATTTCCCGCGCGCAGAGCCGCTCGCTAATTACAGCGACGTGAGCTTGGCCGACGCCGGCAAATTAAGTGAAGGCGCATTTCCAATAGACAATTCGTATTCGACGATTCTAAAAATTATGGATTTTGTGGTGACGAGCGGCGCCGATAATTGTAAGCGTATGCTCGAGAATGAATCGGTGCAGGAGTTATGGACCTCGAAAAGGAAATATGATTTGGTTGTCACGGAAATGTTTAACAGCGACTGTGGACTGGGATTGGCCCATGCATTACGAGCGCCGGCGGTCGGGCTGACCAGCAACGATCTGATGCCGTGGCATTATAGGACTTTAAGATTGCCAATCAACCCGCAAAGCATCGCGGCCGTCGCCAGCGGAGACTTCAAACCGACGCTGTTTGAAAGAATCGAGATGACAATATTAGATTGTATATTCCGTATCAA
>DWUN01002017.1:0-14884 GCA_018249975.1 Passova gellias | reverse complement strand
ACTCAGGCAGAAGACAAATATCATCCTATCATCACACAAATATTCATTTTAGGAACACGGCTCAACAGACAGATTCCTTAGAGAGACTCACTGCTAAACTAGAGATCGTGGGTACGATTTTCATTCGGTACAAACATCTGTGTGATTAGTACATTTGTTTATTCTGTATTTTGGTATAATAAAAACATTTTTTAAAGTAATATATAGAATGTACATATGAATATTTACCAGCTGTCTGGTTATATAATACAGGAATTTAATTGCCTTACTTGTAATCAGACAGCCGTGTGTGGAACCGTCCCCAATTAATTATTTAAAAAACCATTGTACCAACGGGCCGGATAATAACAACAAGCCGATGTTAGCTAAACCGCCACAAAGCTCTGGTGCTGTATTTAATAATAGAATAGACAGTCTTACACATGAGGTGACAAGGGTGTTGTGAAACGTATTGATACGTGTTGCACTGTAACGAAACACGAGCCCGTAATATATCCGCATGCGCTGTATCCATCTCGCATTTTGAGAGGTATTCACTTACGAAGGCTGTTGAAATAAACAGAATATACACCGAAATGTTTCTCTATTTACATGGATGTGTTGCTCACAAATGTCATACGGCTATATTATAATATAACGATGTATTATTATAGGATAAATCATACGCAGCCATCAGATCCCAAACTAGGCAAATTAGGTTCAAATAAATACAGGAATAATCTTTTTAGCTATTCAGTATTGATTAAGATACCTTAAATCTAGTGTCATTGTACCCATATTTGTTATAAAAACAGACGTGGTCGCTCTAGTCTAGTATAAATTACAAAATACATAAGAATTGGCTCTTGAAGCAAAAACGCTAAGTTAAATTGCCTGTTGCGTTATACTAAAAAGGATATTTGCCTTTCGAACAATGAGTAATTTACGGATGTTGGAATTGTTATAACTAGCTTTTTACTGAACTATTTTTGCTGAAGCATAATAAGCGTCCATTATTTGTAATAGAAGGGGCACTTCCTGAATATACAAATGACTATCTTATATACGTGTATACAAAAACAATCTATGTCGTTTTATTTGATAACACACTTTTTGACAACCGCTACTTTATTCGGGTAGAAATCTAAATAGTTCACAAACAATCTCTTACCTTTTATTTCGCTCAATTAAGGGTAGATTTAAAGAGGGATTCTAGGATGTCAACGTTTTGTTCCAAGATTCAATCAATCAATGATTTTATTTAGTTACTATGGAAAGGGTGCAAGCTAACTCCATAGTTACGTAAGTTCAACAACCTAACAAATGACATGCAAATATTAGGTACTAGCAGACCGCTGACAGATAGTTACTTTGTCCTTTATAATATTAATATTAGAATTTAGACTTTAGGTACTTGGTCATTATAGCTCCTACAACTCTTATTTTATGTGTTGCTACGGATTATGATATCTGTCTATCATAATCTTCAAACCGTGACGTAACAATGTAAACAAAGCTAATTCACAGCAGAAATGTGTAGATGTAGAGATATAAACTTAAAACGTGGACTTAGTACGAATATTAATGTACATAACAACAACGGACTCTATTTTCTTTTTCTCAATTACTGTATATTTATTACAGCATTTTCTATTGTTTTTTTCTATTACTACATATATTATTTACTCTGGATACATTTGTTGGAAATATTTCATGATTTGATATTTCTGGAAAATTCATTAAATGGAAGAACTAGGGTGTGTAAAATCTGCCAGCCCGTACCTAGCCAGCCTAGCAAATTAGAGCTGTATCTTTCTCATATTAATAAAAGACTAGTCAGAGGAACAATAAAATGCCAAACAGTAGAATAATAAACAATTGATGGCGATGATTTCACTATAAGTAAGCTTATTGAAAAAGTAACCTCAAAAATTACCGCCTCACGAACCTGCCGGATCTGTACGACAAATTCAAGGTGAAAAAAATAAGTGATTGGATATTTCTTTCTCTTTTTATTTCATTCATATTTTTCAACAGCAGTATCAATTTCAAGGATTTTTAAATTACCCGTCGAGGTAGATTTACTACGAAAATTACATATCGCATACAGTACAAAGTGCCAAAAGGACAACGAAATGAGAGCAACACTATCTTTGGTTACTATCTGTCAAATACTCCTAGCGTTAGTTTCAGCTGAATCAGAAACGGCTACAGGCTCTGGATGTATGATTATTACCTGTATAATAGACTACTCACAGTCATTGAAGGAGGATATTACGAAACCTTTACATTGTGTTGCTATTTCGAAGCTGGGAAGGCAATTGTAAGCCTTCGGATTGTCTTCGGTTCAAAAAATGTTTCGTGAGAATTTAGCCGTTTGTTTTTTCCTCCGTCTAAATTGTCCACCACTTTGTTGACACTAAAGACAATTAACACTTTTTTATATCGAAAATTAATAATCAATCCTATCGATGCTTTTCAATTATGTCTTAAAGTGGTTCGTGAACTGGCAGATAAATTTTATGTCAGCAAAACTAGTTGAAAGAAGTTTGTTAGGATCGTAACCGGTGGATATCTTTAGCCGGTAAAAGGAGGTATAAAAGGAGTTGGAATATTGTATGAAAATAAGTCGGGGTTAAAGCTGAAATTTTGGATTTACGCTCTTCGTTAAGCCTTGGCCACAAGTCAGTAATTAAATAAATACGTCTTTGCCTTAATCAAACTAGAGTTAACATACTTATTTATGAAATATTTTCTAGAATAGGCTGGGCACTAAACGTTCAACATATTATATAGAGCATACTAAAAATCACAATGGTTTGAAACAAGTGAATCGCGAACGTGTTAAGTAACTATAATTAGCTAATTAGCACTTTACAGTTGAAATAATTTAGCAATAAAAATTTTGCTACAATTGTGCATGGTAGCTGATTCGCATTACGTGGCAATAATCGGTATGTTAAAATTTTGACGGTGTTAAGGGAACACTGGTTATTATCACTTTACTGCTGGGCGGGAACCTGTGTGATAGTTTACAGAGCATTACTTAATATGTTCGCCAACACCTTATGGTTGTTTTGTACTAAATAATTCGTGATAGTCAGAAATACCCTTTGTTCATTCAGGAGATAGATTAGAGCACACTATAAATCGCTTTAATTTATTCTTATTCACATGTCAATTTTCTTCCATTTCAACTATAATTCTCGAAATTAAAGTTAGGTCGAATATGATAGGGAACGATGTGGTGTAAAAGAAGATGTAGCAACTAACTTTAAGAAAGGGACACTTGAATAATTTGGGAATGTGGAAATAGTGAATACTAGAATTCCGTATTACATTTATAAGGCGAGTGTGGATGGTCGAGTCGGATTCATATGTATTTCGATGAAATCCTTCGTTGCTTGAAAGAAGATCCAGCCAAAAATATCTTTGATGATATGTCATTATATAATATTAGCTGACCTGGCAAACGTTGTTCTGCCATATAAATTATTTTTTATTGCTGCTCCTCTCCTATTCATTTTAGCCTTATAGCCTTCCTCGATAAATGAGCTGTCTAATACTGAAAGAATTTTTCAAATCGGACCAATATTTCCTGAGATTAGCGCGTTCAAACAATCGAACAAACTTTTCAGCTTTATATTATTAGTATAGAACGATGTGATCGAAGATCTACCCTTATAGATAATATACCTGACAATGTGTGAAAAATTAACGCTTAATTAGCAGATGTCGTCAGTAAAAACAATATCTATTTGTGTTGTCATAAGTTGTTTGGATTCCGATAATTATAAGTAATGTATTATATTATAATAGCTGCGTTCGAGATACATCATGATACCGAACATACACCATTAATCATAACAACAGGCGGGACATTAATATGAGCATACACACAAGTAATGTTATGCGATTTAACCACAAAGTAAACACGATGATCTTGCGAACAATTAGACACGTTAAAAACTATCTAGTTTACATACCGCTACATATTTATACAAGGTCTTTTCAGTGTAGAACAACTATTGCCAAATATTAAAATGTATATAACCCCACATTCCACAGAAACTAATTGCTCAGATAATTTAAAGGTAGAACTCATTGTTCAGAGTTTTATCGCGGTTTGAAAATTATTACACTTAATACTATTAACAGTACTGTTTCTTCATATCCCAGTTTAGTGCGCGTATTATGCCAATACCCTAGGCGTGATGCTTTCCAAATTAAACTTGAGGAATTTTTACGATTTATTGATTAATCTCAAGCTGTCTCTGTATATTTTTTGTAATAAATGATTTAATTCGAATATGTGCGTTGTAATTAATGATTATATGATACTTATAGTTAATGTAACTTTATTGAAATAATTTTATATTCCAAAATTTTTTGCCCCTGAAGATATTTCAATTATTTCACAAAATGCCTCCGTCAGTTTTGATTACAAGGCTAATATGTGTGTCATACATTACGACTTCGAAATTCTAAGAAGTGGAATGCATTACATTCCGAATTTCACTTATGTAACATTGTTTCTTAACTTTTGCATTACATTTTAATGACAATGAAATTGCAAGCTCACTATTAACGGGCAAATTCAGTTAATAGATATTTGCTACTTTGTTTATTTTTTGCTATTGTTAGTCATCGGAATGCATAAACCTGTCCAACTTTGTCTTCGGTATGAGGGATGTATTATGCAAAAATATTAAGATGAGGAATTACAAATTGGAAATTCTTCTTTTATGATTTAATGAGCTTCGAATATAGAAGTCCATTATCTCATTAATAGATATGCACACTATTTACCGTTTTTCAAATGTTTCCATTGTTAATCTGTTGTGAAAAATAGCAGTCATAATGGTTACTGTAGTATTTGAAGAGAGTAAGTGAACGTGAAGATGTTACAGATTGTAGAGACAATTAAAATCTTTAGAAATTAATGATCTTTTAAACTGTGTTTGCAAGCACATCACAATGTTAAAAGGTATAAGTGTATTAAGATAACAGTAACCAAAATGTCTTATTGTTGTGAGTATTAAGATAGTCATCTATAACTAAGTTATAATATTTTTATAGTTCTGCATCGCTTTTGTATTAACAAAATTCTTGCAGTTTTAATACGTTTGCAGATCTCAAACAAGGTTAAGCAAATGCTAAGTGCGGTAAAATTTTGTTGGGTGCCAAAATTAAGTATTAGATCTCGCTTGGCATCAGTAGCAGTTCTTCAGCTTTGTCGAAGGTTCTAAAACTGATCTGTCTAAAAACTTTGACGTCTTGAAGTCTGGTTGTTTGCTGATCTATATTTTGATCAATTTGCAATCGAGCAACTTCATTGCCATGCCCATGCCGGATGAAAACGAACAGAACACACTATAAATAATAAGTTTATTTTTATAAAATGAATTACAGAATAGTTTATCGGTGAGTTTAATGGTGGGCAGCGATTAAGGGAGTCGCGTGAATTAAGGGCGCGGAGTGCACGGCGTGGACGATTGGGTTAGCGTGAACTAGTTGGGCGCCGTGCACAACGGGCGCGGCGTGGACCAGGGGGGCAGCGTGGAGAACAGGCGCCGAGTGGAGAACGGGGGCGCTGTGGGCCACAGGCGCGGCTTGGAAAGGAGCGGCGTGGGCCACGGCCGCCGGAGCAGGGTGAGTGGCGGGCGAGTTGTGGACGACTGCGTTGAAGCTGAAACAAACATAGCCATCGTACAAACACACATAGACGTCATAGTATTATACAATATTAAGTTTGTAACATTTTATATAACTTTTGTGTAGTTAGATAGATTTCATTATTACAAAGACGGTTCACAGTAAAATACTAATGAGACCCTCTATAAGAAAATATGTAATTATAATTGAAATTCATTCTCACACAATTAACAACTTAGTTATTACATGTGGTGAATGTGCCGACAGCAGGTACAATTCATACGCCAATTAAATAATTATAATCAACAAAAATTTTACAGTTACTATACAATCACAACTGCTGCACTGTATTTGAATTCGCGTCGAAGATTTTATCGAAGTTATTGACCGAAACAACATTTGAGTTCAGATGAAATTACGTTGCCCTAGGTACGTGTAGCTTGTTAGTTTCGCTAGCTCTGTAGTTCTTTGGTAACGTCAGGCTACCCTGAACGCACATGTCTTGTGCAATGCTACGGATGAACACGGCAAGTTCATACGAGTGGTAATGGAACACATTCGCGTTCCTACTCGATATTGGCGTGAGCGTATCACTATTTCACTTTCATTAACTGTTTCCGCATCGCGGAACGAAGTCATGAGGTGCAAAATTGAGAGTAAAAATCCATCATCAATTTTTTTATTAATACAGGAATTATCTGTTTGTGGCATTGAAAATAGGACTTCTATCATAAAAATAATTGACATATCCTTGCTTTTTCAATACATTTTTTGTTTAGGTATTTCCATTCCAATCCATTCTAAAGTTACAGTTTGGTTCCGCTTAATTTGTTTCGGATCATTACAGTCATTTTCCTTCGAATAAATTATTTGTGTTTATAAATTATCCTCATAAATTGGATACTTTGATGTTGTTTTTATCGTGTTAAAGTTATGTGGTTTTTACCCAGAATGGTCGTCGGCGGAATATTCAACCTTCCTGACGGAGCCGTCGGGTTGCAGTAGAGAGTACTCTCCGCGCACAACGTCGCCATCACGAGACTCGTGCTGAGACTTGTGGTCGCCGGTGTGGGGATCCTCTACGGAGTAGGAGAACTCGTAGTGAGCGGGCGCCTGTAGGGAAATTTTGTGGTATATTATAGCAATTAGTATTCTTTTCTAAATGACTATTATTATCATATCGATTGTAAATATATATGGTACATGTTTTATAAAACTTCTCATTATTCTGAATACAATTTTAAAAGATGTAAAACAATATGTAGGGATATTTTTAAGTCCAACGAGATGCTATAGGGAATCTTACTGAGACCTGTGAGGCTTGCAGATTTGTTCACAATGTCGTCAATTTTACAAACGCACAGTTATTTTCATTTCTTGAAGTTAGACTAGTGCGAAGTCCACCAGACGCTGGAGTGGAATTAAGCTACTTATGTCTAAGTTATGAGAATGTTACAAAAAAATATTGAATCATAATTAAAATCTAGATTTAGTGGTAAAAGTTGGTGCAGATTAGTGGTGTTAAATCTAATCTAATTTTATCCTAACATTAGGAAAGTGGTCCTCGTAATTTGAGAACGCGCGGCCGATAAACGAGACACTCGCAATTACTTCAACATAAATCGCAAATCGTAATCGTAAGGCGGCTATTGACAGCGTACGTAACAATCCAGTCCCTTTCCTTACACTTACCATATTTATCATACTGTACTATTATAACATCTTTTTAGAAAACACTTGCAACGATTTGTAAGACAATGGCTTGTTTTTTGACGACGATTTAAAAAATGTATAACTTTATGTTCTGCAGTTAATACATCTATACTAATAATATGAAGCTGAAGAGTTTGTTTGAACGTTTGAACGCGCTAATTTCAGGAAATATTAGTCCGATTTGAAAAATTCTTTCAGTGTTAGATAGCTCATTTATCGAGGAAAGCTCCAGGCTATACAACATCACGCTAAGATGAATAGGAGAGGAGCAGCAATAAAAATAATTTATATGGCAGAACAACTTTTGCCAGGTCAGACAGTAGAATATATGGGTAAAGAAATCTTCAAAAGACAACCATTTTAGGAGGAAAATTGATTGATCTAAGCGGATATTTATATGACAGTGATACTTCACTGGATTATTATCAGCCACAAAGTTAAATAAATGTTATAACGAATTATAATCTTTAAAGTAATCTAAAATTAAATGATGGAATTACTCGCTTATCGATATACCGACCTTCACAGCTTTACAGCAGGTAGTAAACGGTCTGACTTCAAGTTAACCAACGTGATTATGCTCTACTTTTGGAAGAGAGACAAATTGTTAAGAACGAATCCTTAGGAGGGTACAATGAATTGATAGAGCCGGCTATCACCGCTAGATACCGTTCAGTGAACCCCTTCAGAGCGTTCCTGGTGTCTATATTTTCCTATGGATATGTCGTCCACTATTCTCCGCTTCGTGTTAGAAAGTCGTCTTACCGGGGAAAGACTCCCTAGCCCAGCAGTGGGACATTAACACATATGATAAATAGTTCCTAATGCCAATGATGGCGTGATAGATCGCCGGAGCAAAGTTGCAAAACGTTCCATGGTTGTAACGACAAGGAGCTTGCACAATGAACATTTAATTGGGTTGTATTAACTGAGCATATTTTTAATCATAGCGGTGCTTATGTAGTTCACCTTTCACTTTCTTTGTGTTAATCAAATTGAGGGAGTAATTGTAAGTTTGCGATGCTGCGTGATTAGAATCATGTCAGATACATTTTTATATAACAAACAACTCGTGCACTATATTTTTTTGTTTGTTTGTAAGGTTTTTTTTACATATATAATGTTTTGAATATTTTTATCGTGTCCCATAGGCTGAAATTTGAAGCAATATTTAAATTAGATGTAATTTTTTATTGAAAAACTATTAGGAGTGAAATATTTTTAAGTATAGCTTAATGTTGCAAACGGTCATAAAATACAATAATAGGCACGTAATGTTTAGTATAATAGGTACCAATTTAATGCCTAACACGCAGTATAAATAGGTTGTAAGGATTATATAATTCACCGTCGGTACGTTAATAGAGTTCTAGATAATAATGTTTAAACAGGAAGCTGCAGAAAAGTTCAAATGACACTGCGCCTTGCAGACATTCGAATGAATGTTTGAAAATTCATTTAAAGTTTAGGTGTAATTTAAATAAAGAAGAATGAAAATGTATTGTATTGATTGTATTGATATTTTAAAAAGATCTCTGTAAGGTAATATTAAAGGTTTCCCTGTACTAAAGTAGCCAAATGTAGAACAACTGGATTGGCAAGAATGAAAACAAATGAACAATGAAATAGTTCCTTGCGCGAATCTACAACAGGAGAGACAACTTTGAAAAGAGAGAAAACATCTGTTGTTAGTTACAATATGATCAAATACTGTTGTTTTTAACTTACATGATCTTCAACGGGTTCAGCACGTGCGATGGCGATAGGAGCAGGGTGACCGACAACAGGGGCGTGAATCCCGTGGGCGATAGGGGCAGACTGGATTAGAGGAGCCGAGTGGATTAAGGGAGCGGAGTGGATGATGGGTGTGGCGTGTTGGACGATAGGCGCAGTGTGTTGCAGGATAGGGGCGTAGTGAGTGGCGCTATGCGTGGGTTGGTCGTGGCGAACGATGCTTTGAGATGAGACTGCGTGGCCGTGCCCCTCGTCGGCGATGAGGCCCCCATGGCAAGCCGCCACCAGGAAACTCAATGCTGCGATCTATAAAATAAATGAATAATCATTATTTATGTTACCTACTGTCACTGCTTTCGAAATGGTTTAATGGAATCGGTAGCTGGCTTAGTACAACTTAAATTAATTTTGTAACTATTCCGTAATGTTTATGTACATTTATCTATTAGTTCGTATTCTCGTTCGGTCACTTATATATGATAATATAGAGGGACGAAATCTTACTTTGAAGTACATGTTGATGCTGTACTGAAATGTTGGGCTCGATTGATAAGGAGTCCAGCTGGGTGGTACTTTTTATAGTTGGGAAGCGGCGGGTGTGCGATACCGGACACCGAACCGGCCCAACATACGACACCGTCACACACGATCACCTTTACACGTTACGTCCTCGAATTGACGGTTTTTAGGTAGCATCAAGGTGGCCATAAAATACTTTTCATGTTAAGCTATTTCATTGTTCATTATATTTATTCTTATCAATATAAATAAAGCTACGCGTTTATGTACGTGTCATTGCAGTAGTTTAGAATTTGAATATAAAGGTGCGTGTTACTTATATACAAGTTATACATGAATTTCACTATTTTTTCTATGTTGTTTATTTATTGTTTATGTAGTCCTGTAAGAAGTGTATGTATATGATTGTGAATACAGCGGAAGATATTTTTTTATAGAAAAAATGAGTTTTTTTACAATTATTGACAACAAATTACAGCAGATTTTACAAATATACTTGTATAATAAGTATATTGACATAAAACAAAGAATAAAATTAAAATAATATGTAATATATAGTGTAGTATAGACGGTAGGCTAAGAGTGCTAAAACGCAATGTTCGTTATATCTATGCATATGTACAATATACACCTAACTTCGCGTGATATATATATATATATATATACATATATATTTCAGTCTTAAAATGTACGTGATCAAGGCGAGTATGACATCTTAATAAGCAACTCAATTAAACGATCTTAAATATTTTATATAAATTTATTACTTTTTTGATGATACTAAAAACTTAAAATCAAACATTCATTGTTCCTTTAAACTTCAAAATCTTTGTTTTAGTATGAAGTTTAAAGAAATGGTATTTTATTGTTGAGAATTAAAAAACTGACTCAATATTTCCTTGGTAAACAATGGTTTAATTTTCATAATATCATCACAAACTTGTAAACAACTTATTCTTTGTTTTAAATACTGACGTCAATAAATTAATGTTCAATGTGGCCGCGGTCATAGAATACGATTCGCCAAGAAAGTAGCGCTCTGGGTTGCACCGAGTGCTCTAGTAAACTGTTACGAAATACCGCCTGCCGGTGGCACACTGAGAACGATGAATACAAATAAATATAATTTATTTTTTGTTATTTGTTTTTATATTTCCATGTTTCGAAATCGGTGCAAAAGGCTGGACTTACAAGAACATAATAAATCATTTCTTTATAACTTTAAAGCAGGCTTTAACTTAACGTATAGAAATATTTAATTACCAAAAAAAATTCCTAGTGACTCTAAAGGAGTTATATGTTACAACAAGCCCTTTTCATGAATAAGATTTACATTTTAAGACAACTCGGAATTTATATTTAAAAAAAACCTGAATTCACTATTATATAGCAAGAAATTAAAACCATCTGGTAGAACTTTCAAGACTAAGGAAAGCTTCCCAAATATTTGTCAGGGGCTTTAATGCATGAGATAAATAAAAAAGTTTACGTTCAATGAAAACAGAAAAAAGCTAGAATATTTTACTGTATCATAGGCTTGCTTTTGACTAGATGGTAAGAGGTGTACATGAAAATAAAAGGAATATCACTCAATTATGGCGGCGAAACCTTATTAGTAATTATTAAAACTTTAAGCTGTAAGTTCAATCACAATAAGAATATTTTGTATGGAAATGTAAAAATAAAATACGTGTCATTCATAATATAAAAGTTACAATATTTATCTTAAAATATTATTGCAATTGAATAAATTTGTGCTCGGTGTGATTACAGCCTGAGCCTTCAATGCAGGCCTTAACGACTATTTGTGTGTTTCCCTCAGCTGGCCGGCGACTCTGATGTGAATGTGCGTTAATTATGCCTTTCTGTGAAGGTCACGTCGAGTACTCGCTGTTGGCACATCGCCTTAATGAAACCTCTCGGTGACGTTAATTTTTTATTCCGATTGTAATCTTCTCGTCGTATATCATGTCGTGTTGCGGCTGCGTCCGAACGAAACCTTAAATTCTCGCGGCCCCATATGTGTCGGATGAGACAATGAGTCATATATGTATGTGGTAAATTGGTTGCCAATATAATATTGGTTGCCTTATGCATGCACACCATCTGTCTTATAAAAATGAATGCATTTAAAATTTTAAGACTTCGGTTAGCCTTCAGCGTTTCGTATTGTCGTAATTTAGCCTGATTCATTGATTGTTAAATGATTGGAAAAGTGATTAATTACTTTAGGAAATTCGTACGAAATCTGAAGGTTTATGGGTCGTTAAGTCCATTTTATAATGATAAGATATAACGATAGGTAGGATAATAGGTCAGATACTAACCGATGGGGGAGTCGAGAGACACAAATCAAGGCAAGTGAATATGTACCGTTGGTGCCCAAAACCATTATTTAGAGTTCCCTATTTATCAGGGCTTGATCCATGCTTCTGTATAATATGTTATGGTTAAGATGTCATCTATCCTGTATTGCTATAACAATGAGATCGTTAGAGCCTTTGTCTTTTGTGGCTTCGGACCCGCCTTGCTCTCGTGTGGGATAGCCATATGCCATCGGTTATTAAATTGTATTCTAACATACATAATATATGTATATTACTCGGATTTCCGGGTTGTTTTTTTTAAAGTAATTGTTCATAACACAAACATTTGCGCTGCAGTAAAAGCACGGTCTACTATCAGATTCAAAGTAAGTGACACAGAAACCAAGATTTAAATATTTCTTTAACAATCTCGAGAACAGTACACACTCTGTTAACGAACAATAGTAGAAGTCTCATATATAAATTTTACACAATACTCGTAATATTGATATAGTGATAGTTTAAATGTGTACAATAGTTCCCCTATCTAAAGCAAACTATTGAAATGAATCGTGAAACCAGTTATTCAAAACCAGAACGTTTGTCACTGAGATACTATTCATATCCGAGATATCATCGTCGAGAACCGGACGGACCGAATGCGTGCTATTGATGCCATGGAAATGAAATCGACAACAACGCAATAAATTCTTTCGCTGTTCACTTATCGTAACTTACTTAAACGAAATCCGTGAAATATGGAAAAAACGCAGCACGAAGAAGCAACAGTCCAAAATTTTGTAAAGTTAAACTTTCGAAACGCGCAGTCAATGCATCGTTTACTTTTTTGAAATAACGTTCGATTCATATGACGCGGTTTGCAACGGATTAATAATTTTTGCGTATCTTTGTAGGAGTAAAATAGGCATTCTTTTTAAAACGCCCATTAAATAGTTTCGTTTTGGGTTGTACCTACTCGATATGTTACAATTCCATTTAGAGGTTTTGCGATATGCAGACTAGAAATGTCACTTTATCTGAGTCATAATAATCTTTGAATAATCAAACTTAGAAAGATAACATATGCTCTCTTAAGCAAGCAGTTAGTCAAGTAGTCTGTGGCTCTTTGTATAGACAAGCCAGACCTTCTTTCGATGCCAAAGCGTCAGCGACAAGCGTTGCCTGGAACATTATTGATGTCTACAGCGGCAGTGATAACTTAACACAAGGATACATTCATACCATTATGTGTTTTATCTATTTCATTACTTACATATATGTGTCCTGATTTGAATCGTTTTTATTTTAGTATAAAACCATCTTTAAGATAAGTTACAAAAAACTTAATTAGGCACAGAAAAGGCTCCATATTGACGCAATAAAACCGGCACGTACAATTCTAAGAATCGTTATGGATTGTTTTACATTAAAGTAGATTTGGCGAATATGTGAAGTATTCCAATTTAGACCACAAGTAACAGATATCCCGATATATAGCTTTGTCTGATATACTCGTAGAAGTTTAAGCTTTCACTTCTACGTTTGGATAGCGCTGTAAATTTTACATCAATCGTACCGCATGTCCTTATGGACTAGGTATTTCAAAATTATTTCGAAAGAACAAAAATGAAAACGGTATGATTTATACTAAATAAAAGTATAACATAAAACTGTACAGTTAAACGGTTACGTTTCGAAAAGTTTAATTATTTTCGTGTTCCATAATCAGTTTTAACCACATCGAGTTATTTCACGGGAGCTCACCCACAAATCCGTTGATGCACACCGGTATAATAATTTCACTGTAAGTGTTTTAAAACTCGTTGTATCACTTATTACGGTTTTAACCAGTTCTTATAAAGGAGTTCAATGTCAGAAGAACAATTTCGATCATAAATTTTATTCAATATTTTTTTATGAGGGACGCATACGCTTATTATTTTAAACGCAGTCCGTTGTAATTATGGTTAACGGTGACGTTGTTGATATAAGAGAGCAAAAAAATGGAAATGTGAAATTCTTAATAATTACATTCAAATATAAAAAGGCTAGGTATCCGGGAACCGCACTTACTCATTATTTCAATATTAAAGTCGAATGTCAATGTTTTTGTAACAAAATTAGTATTCAATCCATTGTTAATATTATAATTAAAATGAATTTGAATTGAAACAGCTGTATCTACTTTTATACAAGCATAGAATTACGAGAGATACATTATAGAAACAATACCAACCGCTGAGAGCTTATTTGGCACACCTTTGTTACAATTTTGTAAGAAGATAATATTTATTTCACTAAACGCAATTGGCTTTCCAAATATTTATATACAACTTCTATTTAAAAATGAAGCGGTTGTTTATTTTTTAATTGAGTGCCTGTAGCGAGTGCCACTTTATGAAAATGAGCAATTAAACGTGTGAAGTAAGAACTTGTCATTTCACAGAATATGAAACTGGTGGCAGTGTTGTAACAGACTACCTATAGATAATGCTACGGTGTCTCAATTACTAAATCGTAGTTAATATGCAGTTCGGAGCAGAAGTGGGTCTTGCATCCTGGCCAAGCGCGTGCATACCCAGTTACATTGACTCTCAGCTTTCACTCCTTTTCGGCGTCAATAGTTTGGAGATAATACAAGTCTGTGATTCTAATTCCCACGTTCCATTGTGCATTTTAGTGTAATTAACACGCACGAAACACGTACGTTGCAACTATGTGTTTTACGACATTGTCCCACATTCAAAAAGCTAAGTTACTCTCAATTTTACGGACAATTCCTTTAATAGCTTCAAATATTTACATCGAAATTATAATACACTAATTAATAAGAATTGTTTTCGAGCACAAATGATGCAAAATTCTTATATAAAAATGTATTTTTATGGAGGTGCTCAAATTAAAAAAACCGGCCAAGTGCGAGTCGGACTCGCGCACCGAGGGTTCCGTACAAACCTGTAGGTATATATTCGTAAAGG
>DWUN01002016.1:0-14885 GCA_018249975.1 Passova gellias | reverse complement strand
CTTGTTGTCAGTGTAGATTTTATATGGAAATTTCGGTTATGAATTACAAACATTAATATTTATGGTTTCATTGGACTCTACAATTTTTTTAAAATTAAATATAAACATAATGTACAATACAAGTGGTTGTGCTTTAAAATACTATTAATCAGTTGAATAAAAAAAAAATTCATTCTTGAAAATTTTATTTGATCTTCTATTAGCGTCATTTGAAATACTTTAAATATTGTAGTACAATACGTTAGTGTTACTTTAGAGTGTTGTTAATTAATTCAGTTTTGAATACGAATTGTCAACTCTTATCAATTGTGAAGATAAAGGTAGTTTTAAACCTCAACTGACAGGTTGACCCTTATTTCCACGTAGTGTATTAATAAATACACACGTAGGATATTATCGCGGAAAGTAAATAAAAAAATACTAATGTAGATATTTGCCTAAACCTGTACAAGTATTAACGTTAGCGCCTTAAACTCATCCGAACGTTGAATTTGCTCAAAATTCGAGCCTCAATTTTGTTATTCACTGTGCTTATAACAAGTCACCTTTTATTTTAACATGTTACAGAAATGGATATGGTGTTTGCTGGTCATATATTCCGGTCCAACTTGGAGTCCAGTGAGATGTGTGACGGTCAGATCGCCGCCGAGCGTCCCGACCGGCATTGAGGCTCAGGCAAAATTTTTCCAGTGAGCAATTCGCAGTATTTACCCGCTTATTAGCATAACCCCGCTTAGCAAACTGAATAATTCACTTCGGATTAAACAAAAAATCTACTTCACAAATATCAATTGTTTTCCTTTTCGTTCAATTGACATGTTCTGTTAACTAAATCAACAGCTCGATTACTGCAACTCAACAATGAATAGGTGAAATTTGCTTTATAGGGATTTTTTCTCGGTTCAGTTGAGTCCGTACAAGATTGAGTTCGGTCACGTTTGCGAGGACCCGAACACTTGGGAGCAGCGGTACGAGAAGAAAGATTTTAAGAATCACAGGGACATGGGAAAAGTAACGATTGTTTTTTATCTCGCTTTGTCTTCTAACTTCTCTGTGTTTCTTTCTCTGTCGCGCTTCGCTTGGCTTGGCTGAAGGTATAGACACTTCCCGTCAGCGGACGACTACGATCAGGGACACCGCTTGGGCAGCGAGCGTCACTTCACTGAAAGGCATGAGCGCTCGAGACCGTCTACTGGATTGTACTCAGCTAAAGTACGCTGCTTCTGCTTTTATTTTATCCACAACAGTTTATTTTAAACTTGCAATTCTTCCAATTTTGAAATTATTCAAAACTCCGTACAAGCCACCAATGGAATGTCATTTGCAGTTATTGGACCACTGAGCAGGGTCTTGGTCCATTATAGAATTAATGGCCTTTCGAATGGCCGCTTGGTCTAGTAGTTAAAGACCCTAACTGCTAAACCGGAGCACGTGGGTTCGATTCCCACCGAGAACAAACATTATGTGATGACTACATTTGTTTTTTGTATGATATTTTTTGTATGAGATTTTGTATTGATATTTATGTACAAAAATATTCATATAAGTATTATAATATGTAGTATATCAGCTGAACGGTCATTACATGCTTTGTCTAGTTTGAGACAATATGGCCGTGTGTGATGATGTCTTAGGACATTCTTATTATATTTTACTGTATTATGTACATCGGTCCGAAGATAATCGGATAAAAGAAAGATTATGTGAAATTTTTACAAAAGCATGTTGACATATTTTTAATACTCACTAACAAATAAACACCTCTGCTTAACCCAACCGATCCCTTCAGCGTTTTCTGTCTCTGTCTATTTAACTACTTTAACTTTTCGTGTTTACTAAGCCTTTTACATGCCTTTCAAATAATTCAAATTGTAAAGTGTTCCTATCATTGTTTTTGTAATAATATCAATATGTCATCACCAGGTACGTTGGGGCGATAAAAAGGGTGGGTACGGTGAGCATTACTGGGATTTGAACCACGCTGGTCATGCGGGTGATCACGGCCATGACGGATATGATGATGATGGTTCATATCACGATAGGGATTCCGAAGACACATATGAAGAACCAAGTGAACAAACTCCAAACTATCACACAACTAACTATGATTCAGAAACAGGTAATCAACAGGAGGACAACGGTAGAGAAAAGCGAGCACCGAAGAAAGTTAAAGTTGAAAAAGTACAAAACGAAGAAGAAGAAGAAGAAGTGGAAAAACCTAAAGAAGAAAAATCTCAAGTAAAGCGAAGGCCGGCTCGAAAAGAAAAAGAACAGAAGGAAGTTGTAACCGAAGATAATGAAAGAGAAGAAGATGTGAATCAGGAAGTGTACAAAATACCAGCTAAACAAAGACGCCCTCAAAAACAGCAACAATACGAGACAGAGGAACATAAACCAACCAAAGAGAAGAATCACATAGTGTTAGTTGTGGATGAAAAGGAGAAAGAGGAGAAACCAGTGAGATATGTCACAAGGCAGCCAGAAGCGAAAGTATTCGTTCCTTATGAAGGTGGAGCGGGTGTGAGGCAACACTATCAAGCTGAGATCACTCCAGCTGCGTCGGTTCCTAGGCTCTTCCTCGAGCCGGCTACTGGACACGTGGTGGACCGAGCTACTGGACAAGCATACGTTCTGCAACCAATTATTCGCAATCCCGCTTATAGTTAAATGTAGAGATATTTATTCTAATTACCTCGTAGAACTGTTATTTATTACATGTAAATTAATATAATTAGAAATATTGCATTTTTTTATAAGTAGTTGGTTTTCTTTCCTAACTTACTTTCCATTGAAGCTTAAGACCGAGTACGCGAAAACATTTATAGATTTTTTCTTCTGCAAAATAAGTTGAAATTGATACGCTTTCTTTTGTAATGGCGCGACAAGTGTGTCAAGAGACTCTACAATTTTGTATTATTCTATTTTTAATCGATCGCAAAATGCCATTTTCTTGTACCAGTATTTGCGCTTGGTTTCTTATGTAACAGTCTAATGTCTACTAAACAGGAACTTGATATAAAGAGAAAACAAGGTATTTCCTTAGTATTGGTAATGATCTCTAACAGTTTTATGACTCAGTTAAAATGCTATGAAATGGTATATGCGAAATTTTTAACTTCAAAATTTGATCGAAATTGTTTTGCCGCAATTTATGATTGTTCAAAATTGATACATTGCGCATTAACAGTTCTTTGATCAGTTCTTACCGTTGTATCTGTGGCATCTTTATAAAATGGTTAGGAAAACTTTAAGTTTAGATACGCTTTTGTTGTTTGTAGAATTAACAACAATAGCAAACAAAACAATAAACATAAACAAAAACAGAACGATAAACCATTAGTATGGTCGCAGATGTCTTCCTACAAAAAGCTCTGACTTTAAACATAGTTAATATCCCAGCTTTATTTTATTTATTTTTACTCAGCACCGTTCTAGTAATTGCAGTGCGGTTTAAAATATTCATAAAATCCAATCAACTCAAAGTAGCGATTGCTAACCGTTAAATATTAGATGTAGAAAGTGAATTTTCTAGCGGCTGGTTATACTGGTAATATGGAAAATGCGAAAATGCAAATCCTACATGTGAAAATATAACATACAAACAACAACACTTATAGCGTTATATTATGAAACAATATTAGCAGTAGGCAGATTTAAAAAATCTTGATGACAACCATAATACACGGAAACAGATAGCAAATATACAAACAAAAATAATTGAAAAAACATTTGAAATAATATTTTATTCCAACTCGATTTTTATCAAAGATCTATCATCATAAGGGTCAGTAGTCTGTAATTGCTTTCCCACGTCTCCTGCGAGTAACTGGTATCTTTTGTGATCGCCACGAAACAATGAGATTAGTCCGTTACATCCGGGCTCATCTTTTTGTTCAGTGAGAAATGTTTTGTTTTATTTGAATTGTTTTAACGCCATTTTTACGTTTGTTTATTTAATTTTTATTACAACTTTATTCTAAGATTTACAAATGCCAAAAGAAATGTTACATATACGAGTACATAATCATCATAATATAAAGTAGAAAATGATAAATGTGCATGACAATAGTGAATAGTTTCAAATAAATCAATCAAAAATCCATTCTTGTAAAAGTAGACCAATGACTTTTACAAATTACCATAAACAATAGACGTTATAATAGACATATTTTAAGAATAAGCGTTTAAAAACTGTCAACTAGTCTATTATTAAATATTTTTATCTTTTAATTTACGAAGATTTTGTATTTACGTGCCAAATTAAGATTTAAAGTGTTAAATTTTTAATTCATCAATTATTAAACTTAAAGTCGCTATTTCTCTTCGTGTCCGCCGGTTATAATAAAAAGGAAGGGACCTATTATCTCCTTGTGGGACACCCCATTTGTTTAAACGTGGGCACGCGACTGAGATAAAAAAAGATCAGCATGCTGTGCCTCCTGTTATGCTGTATCGTATTGTATTTTTATTTGAATTGCATTACATATTTCATCACCTCTCGATACCTGAATTACAATAAGTTTGGCACGATTTTGTTAAATATGCATATCAATTGTGTATGTATTTAACAATACCGAATAAAATTTCAATTTATTTTCTATAAAAGACAAAGGTGTAAAATAATATTGGTAAAATGTTGTAAAGAAAATTAAAGCTATTATAGTAAAAGTTCAAGTTACAGGTAATATACGAATCATTTATAATAATGTAATAGAACCTCGTAGAATAATGTCGCTACCCACAACGCTACTCAATAAAGGAAGCCTCAGGAAAGTAATTAGGTATTTATAAGTCCATGAAATTTACTGGTTGAGTCTTCCCTGTGCTGGCCTAAGCGTTTCTGGTGGAGACTGGCAAATATGTTATTGTTATGAAATATGTTATTTTTATTTCTGAAAATTTGAAGTCACCGCTGTTTACAAACTTTTCTTGAAACCAACATTCTATTTGATCAGATGAAAAACTCTATAGTATTGTAAGCAAAAACATTTCCCTCGCTTAAATATTTAAAAAAAGAAGTTAGCTTGCGATAAACATCTTGGACGCTAATCATATTAAAAAAAAACGTTTAACCTGAATGAATCGTACATTGGAGCATCGAACCAACTAATAATTTTCCAAGGATTCCCATGCGCTGCCTCTAAATCCTCGACATAGGACCGTTACCACGTACCACTGAGACGGTCACAAGGTGTCCGCCCTTACGACTTTCCAAACCAGTCTGACCAGTTACAATGTTGTCTACGTGGGAATCGTGGCCAATGTCCCTCGCAATCTCCTTTGGCGATTGCGTCTTTGTTGATTTTTTTTCATACACAAAGGATGTCTTTACACTTGTTCGTTGTATAGGGTCGTTTTGTTGTCTATTTTACATTTGTTTGTGACACACTGTTACAAAGCATTCCGTGGAGTTATTCCGACATGGCTTTGGAAATCTGTTAGTTTTAGTTAGTTTAGGTCACTTACATGAAATAAAGTATGGACTTCTTCGACCTGTGACTCAAAAATTCTTGAAATGTGATCGTATATTAGTGCCCATATATTCAATACTCTAATCATGATCAGGCTATTGAAATATTAAGAAACGTGGAATTTGTTGAAAATGTAAGCGTAGACAACGATAACAGATGCTTCGAAGTGACTTTTATTAAACACTAGCTGTTACCCCCGGCTTCACCCGCGTTTGGAAACAATTTTTTTGTTCACATGTCATACCGTTATTGCGCCCGTAACGCCATCTACAGCGTTTATTTGATTAAAATGTGTTTTCCGATGAAAGTGAGATATTTTTTCGCAAAAAAAGGCAGTCTATGTCACTCTCCAGCCTTTTAACTGTCTCCATACCAAAAATCACGTGCTTTGATTGCTTCGTTTTGACGTCAAAGAAAGACAAACAAACACACTTTAGCATTAATATTAGCAGCATGGACACAACAGGGCGCCGTAACCGTGTGTCACATTCGAAGAGTCACCGTGCAACGGAGCTTCCCCAAAATGCAAATAAAGGGTCATTCACTGTCCTTTCCCACAGCGAACTGGTCAAACAGGTTTTTGGACGAACCCTTTTCGCAATCGAACATAAAGGTGTCTTCCTAGCACCACATCTATTGTCCGCAACTTGTCTGACCAGTTAATAGCATGAGAAAACGAGTAGTGTAATGGCCATTTTTTTTGCAATCCCACGTAGACCGTTGGATAGCGTAGGACTGTTCTTAGGCTGAGACAGTGTGACTTTTCTATTATTGTCTATGGTATTCGATGTTAGAAAAGTTTCTGATTATCCACTTAATCAACACATTCAACGTTTGCTTATTATGCGATAATTTTTCGATGCTCCAAAACGACTGTGTAGTATGTGTAGATTATAGAGCAATTGTTAGTTAATATTTTTTTACGTAACAAGCAAATGTCTGGCCGTAAATGCGTTCGAGGATGGACCACTGCTTATTAAATGTTGCACAATAAAAGCCCCTGTCATATTCTGAAGTTCTCGACTCGAATGATCCGTCCAACATTAATACAGTGTTAAACTAACTATCCAATACCACCAAAAAGAAAAATACTTCCATTGAACCGATAAATCAACGATATTTTTTGTAAACGCCGTATCAATTTTATTGTTCTGGACAATTCGAAAAAAAATAAGCATTCTTAGATAATTATTTATCTTTTTTTTTCTCAGATTTTAGACACAGGCGAATCGCTTACGAAATTGCAATGCAATTTGCAATGATTCAGTGAGGTCAAGCGGCAAGTTAGGTGCAATTAATAAATTGCACACCTTCTATATTTAAGCCTTCAATTTGAGGTAGATACAATATTCAATTGTGCAACACTAAAAGACAAATTTTCCTAATATTCATTTCAAAACACCAGTGACATTATTGTAAAACTAACTGTAGCTATTGTATTGTATAACTGAATTAACGCAATCTTTAGCGTCATTTACCCTAATTTTATTTTGGTTAGTTTGGTAGTGCTAAATTAGTACTAAATTAAAAATACAATTATTTAACTTTTGTAATGATGACTATGTTACTATTAAATTAAAAATACAAGAGCCTAACATTAATGACGAGCAAACTAATTAATTGTGTAATTCCAATAAACGTCTTCAATATTTCAAAAGACTATTCTATCTTTTTTATGTTTATCTGAAAATGGATACGTTTCAGATGTAAGGATTTTATTTTCTGCGTAACTTTGCACCACCGCAATTTTAAGACCGTGGATTTGATTTGATCCATTTCAGAGATCTTTAGAGCAAGTCATTACAGTGCCTATCAAATTTCATTAATAACTACCCACAACTGATCCTTATATCAAAAATTTTTATTCAGCATTTCCAACGAAATCAATAAAAAAAATATCTATCTAGAAAGAACATATGCAAATGTAGAGGTATCAAGCGTTCAATCGATATCTGTAGCTATAATTCATAACAAAAGGTGCCGAATAACCTGTAAACGGTTTTGACTTTGTAAAGGGTTGGACAAGAAATATGCGGGGCAAGACCAACCCTTTTTGATGATCGTAAAACACAATAGGTTATGCAAATAAGGTCGTAACTTCTTCTCAATTGCATTTTAGAACGATGCCAGTGACGTAGAAGACGTTCCGAGGTCAACATCGCTCTACATTTCGATTTTGTTGAGGTTTATAGGACAATTAAAAAAAAACAGTTCTGGTGATGTTAAATTTATTCAAAATCTATAAGAGTACAACACAAAAATAACAAGGTAAGAGATCAAATTTTTCCAAAACACAAACAGTAAAAATTTAGCGATACCTAAAAGAAAAAAGCGATCAAAGTATTGGTTTATAGTTTTATTGTTTAACTGCTTGAGGCGATCGCAGTTTCCTAAGCAACAGATGTTTTCACATCTATCAACTTCATATATGAAAACAAGCGCGACTTAAACTTTTAGGCAATAAAAATAACAGTACACACTCACAAATTATTATAATACGTTAAAATCATTTTAAATAGGATTATGTAATAATCAAAACCGTATAATGAATTAATGTTATCTAATACAATACGTTTGTCATTTGTAATTAAATAAAATAGTTCGTCCAAAACTATGGTAGCGAGATTTGCACTGTAATATTAATACACTTAAAATAATTCTATAGATGTAACAACTGAAATAATAAAAAATATGTTTCCATCTATAGACAGTAATATTAACTATAATTAATTATATTACAAGAAACAAATGATTCGCGCGTTGTTCTAAAACATTCTAAAAAGCAATTATATTAGCCTAAGCGATATTACGTTACATAAGCAAATATTAAGCTCCCCATTTGTTAATAGCGTTTTTTTTATTCTTTGGAGACAACGATTATTCGTTTTATTTAAACACACAAATAATAGACACAGTTTTTTTATGTGGCTTAAAAATAAATAGCACAGTTTAAATTCTATATTAGTATCTATATTTTTTGCGTCTAAAGTTTATACATATATGCGCTTAGAAACCATAATCGTTCGTCCTTCGCTGTGATAACAAAAACGCAAAAAACAAATGAAGATTATAAATCACTTGTTTCTTTTATGCGTTCATCCTTTTCCATTATTTATATATAACTTAAGAGGAAAGTACCCAAACATACGTGACGGAAACCAACTTTCATGACCTACTCCACTATCTTGCAAACACACGAAAAATCTCAGTATTAATAGAATAGCGCAACTCTGTCCTACCATTGAATAAAACAAATCATTCTTTTAAATACCAATGACTCCGTAAATTATATAATAATGATTATAAATTAAAGGTTACGCGAGGTTATTTATGCATGTTTATTTGGTAAACGGCTTAAATCACGTCCACTTTCGAGATAGACAGACTAAGTTTGTAACGACAGACATGAAACCAGTCGGGCTATCCCGAAAATGTGCGTGAAGTTAGCCGTTTATCTACAAACATTTACAGTTATATTCGTTTCCTGATCAGTGCCGATTTTTTTTGGGTTTTAGGTTAGGTTTTGCCATTTTTTTATGTTCGCTTGAATCCGTTCGCTTTACTCGGGTTCGTTCATCCTGAGGCGTGCGAAGTCCTCGAACACAATGTTGTCCTCCTCTTCGTTGGCGTACAGCGAGTTCTCATAACGGTGTCTCTCGATGGATTGCATCTTCTTCATGGCGTTGGAGCGTTGACGCTCCACGGTTCCTTCACGGCAAACAATTAGAAACAAATAAACATTTTAATCTTTGCATCATTCTACAATTTTTTTGACAAAATAATGTATAGGAGAATAATTACTGTTAAATTCTATAAATGTATTTTTAATAACAAAGTGCTTTGAAACCTTTTGCAACATTTCATTCGGTTTATTTTTCGAAGTATTACAAGTGTCTTTACCTTCAGCGGGGTGCAACAGTTTGAAGGGCACATCGGTTACGAGCTCGCCACCCAGAGTTCCGCAGTTCAGCTTGACACGAACAGAATAGGACACCACGATACCCATGGCATCAGCAGGGCATTTGCCCTCGGCCACCAGCGTAGAGCTAGCCAGGTTCACGTCATCATCCTTCAAGTGACCGTCCAAAGCCACGCCTATTGTGTATAAATAAATAATGGTCAGACGAATCAAGTCAGAAAATGGTTTTTAAGGAGTATTTGCACTAAGAAAACAAACATGTTTAAATATTTTATGAATAGTCGGACAATTATATACATACCTCGAATATCCTTATTGCTACGGGCCAATGGTACCAGATAGAACGTCTTGGTCAGGCTAGCTCCTGGTGTAACGGGACAGCCTTCACGGCTCTCCAGCGAAGCCACGTGGCGACTGAATTGCGAGTTGATCATTGTTATCTCGACATGCTGGACAACCATGGCGCGGATGTTGCGCACCGACTTCCTAGAGTTGTTGGACACGATGATGTTTGCGGCCAGTTTCTCGCCATGGTAGTAGATCTCCTTATCCAGGGTCACTTCAAGGCTAATTTTGCCGTTGCTGAAAGTAAAGCCTTTGCTCACGAGCGAGCTGGGAAGACGTCGGCCGCGGGTCGGTGGAGCGTATTGGAGCTGAAAGTTCATAAAAATAGAATACATTATTACCAAATGTCATTATTACTTTTAAATTTCAACATGGATATGATATTTGATAATACCTTCTTGATAGCAAGGGTGACCGAGCTTCGCTTGTGGGTTTTCTGGTCTTCGCTCTCACCTACGTAAGTGCGTACAACGTAGTCAACTCCCATCGGTTTGCCTTGGTCTTCTTCAGCGGGTTGCAGTGTTACCTAGTTGAGCACGATCTCAAAATATTACTTGACTTCTAGCATCATTGTTATAAGTAGTTGGACATCATTCTAATTGTTATAGAAAAAAATATTTGAATGTCAAGAATCAAAATTATATCCAGTTAGAACCATGGGTATTTCCAGTGAGTTCGTTATCAATTATATTAGGAGTCCTCGAAAAAATGTCTGAACCGAAATTATTTGTTTTTCTTATATAGATCTATGTTTTATCGAGTTTTAATTATGGAGTATCTTATTGTAATATATTACCGAGCTGGGCGAGCTATCAGGGAACGTGAAAGTAAAGGGATACGCATTAGGTCCAAGCTTCTTCAGCAATTTCTCCTGGACGGAGGTCAGCTCCATCTTGGCATTGATCATAGGGACAACCTGCTCCTGCCCGATGACCATTTCCCTGGAGAACTTCACTCCCATCACCTCATCCTCCTCGCGACCGAAACGGTAAGTTGTAATGAGCTGAATAAAACAATTAACAAAACCTTTACAATTCACTTCACTTTGGTCGCCACTTGAACACTGAACACGTAATATCACTTTTATACCTGAGCAAAAATTTTTCTTCCTTTCAGGTACTCCGTATCGACCACCACAACTCCATCGACGGGATCGCAATAATCTATATGATCAATGAAGTCGCGCTTCCCAAGGTAAACCGTGACTTTTCCATTGGGGGTGGTTTTCTTGAATACCTTAACGGCCACAACGAACGCAAGGGATAAACAGTCAAGCATTTTGCTTGATTTTAGGGGAACGGGAAAACTTGAAAAATGAACTGTGAAAAGGGGATGCTTTGATAAATTCCTGCGGTACTTTCGTTGCGTTAGCTAAGCAAGCGCTCGCTGGAAATGATTGGAGCTCGAGAATTTTATTTATATATAAGCGTAACATGTGAGGTTTCTTTCAGAATGGAATAACAGTATAATGGGATTTATTCGTAGGAGTGCAAATGGGATTAAAATCGTATGACGCACACTTACGGAATCGATATTCCAAAACACACCACTCCATTCGATGTTTAAATTTCGGTCCGGAGACGTCACATTACGTCATGTTGACGTTTCTGTTCTAAGTTTTGACATTTTTGGAACAGTACGAATGGCTTTCCAATAAGATTTACAAAAATTACTCAAATAAGACAATGAGAATTAAATGTGAAATAGATACTACGAGCATATTTACGTCGAAAGGCAAAGCCGAAGTCAATACCGATCGGCTTATAAGAACATGTAATTGAGCGCTCCACAAGTTAGGTATGAATAGTTGTTTAGAATTGTTCATTTATATCTGAGAAAACAATTGTTATTTTAATCTATTTGGACTATATATCTTCATAAATAAGCTCTATACGAGCGACGTGATCTACACAGCACCCGGTGTATTAGCTATTGGCGAATTACCCAAGACCAAATTTATTAAAATCTACATTTTCGTTAACATTGTTTCTATTTGTGTCACTGCTGTATTTCTGTTATACAAGGCCTATCAATTGAGGATGCATTTCATAATTTTATATCTTAGTATCGATAAATGTAAAACTATTTGCGAATCGTAAAGGTTTTCGTAAATAGCATGCATGCGAAAAGGAAACTATTATTAATGCTGAATGTAGCGTTCGTGATACACAGATATCATCTAAATTTTGCTATACATTATAAATTAATGTGTAATGAAATAAATATTTAGAATATCTTGAATTATTTTGAACATGCAAAATGACATAACTGCTGAAGTACATGCTAAAAAGTGAAATATAACAAAGATAGGTATATCTTATCTGATATACAATTAGCATTGTTATTACTAGGTATAAGTATAAATGTCTACACTAAAAGTAACATGAGAGGTTGCGAGAGAGAGAGGGAGAGAGATATCTATAAAATTATGTATTCAGAAACTCTTGTATGTTGTTTATCAGTTGTCTAACTACCATAAGTATTTTGAAGTTTGCAGTAATTGGCTGTATGTGAATTGTTAAGATAACATTATTATTAATCTGTGGACATTAGACTTTGATCCATTTCAATGCTCTTCATAGTTTACAACCAACCAGACATATATAAATAAGTATTATATTGTATGTATATGTATATCAGCTGTCCTATTAATATAATACAGGTATTAAATTGCCTAATTTAGAATCAGATAGCCACATGTGGAATGGTCTCCAGTTATTAATGTTATTATTATTATCATCTATTTTAAAAAAAACTGCAATATTCATGTTCATGTTAAATATTGCAAAGGTGGATTAATGCCTCATGTCATGTAACCTTGGTACTATAAGGAAGCCAGTGAAATGAATGCACGAGGGTCTTACTTATAATAATATTCCCACAGACAAGCCTCCATTGTTTATGTCTTAGTATGTTAGTTAATATACCAATGATCATCACAATTGTTATCATATCCCTATATAATATAGAGCAGTGACGGATTTGACATTTAACAAACTGTACAGTGCAGACATTTTCATCAATTTTATTTTCCATATGAGCTTATTACATCCATCTTTTTGTGGACTGTGGTAGTTTATTATCCACAAAATGACTTTATAAATGCAACAATATTTTTACCTTTTGAAATATAGTAACCGGTAATTTTAGTACTTTTTACAAACTGACATTTTGCAATTTCATCAACATCAGTCAATGTTTTGTGTTATATTTTTGAATTATAGTAATTTACAATATAATTAATGTAGTAATGTAGTAATACTTCACCATGTACCCTGTATGTATATTCTTCCTGTATGTATTTTACATATTTTATTTTAATATCACTCGCTATAACGGTGATGTAAAACATTGTTAGGAAATCTACACACCTTAGAGATGTTATAACGTAACATCACACCTGTAATCCCCGGAGGGGTAGGCAGAGGAGTGTAGTACACTCCACATTTCACCAGTTACGTTTAAGTCCCACAATGGTATAGGTGGTGAGCCTATTGCTATGCACAGAGCACATATCCAGACTCTGAGTCACTACTAGAAATTCTAAATTTTAAGAGATGTTATAATGTATATAATATTTTCTGAGGTGTGTGAAGTTTACCAATCCTCACTTGTCCAACGTGGTAGACTTTAGTCTAAGTCCCTCTGACTATCAGAGGTGACCTGCTCCAACACTGGACCGATATAAGGTCAGAAATAAAAGAGCTTTTGTATGAAATAAATATTGTGTTTAATTCCAGCTATACAATCAGCATGCCAACCTTCCTGACTCCTGGAAGGCATGGTTACAGTGTGCGGTTCTCCCGCACCCAGCCAAATGTCCTGGCAGTGGCTACCAGCCAGTACTATGGCCTGGCGGGGGGCGGCACCCTGTTTTTCCTGGAGCTTGCTCCGGATGGCACCACTATGCTTGAGCTGCAGAAACTCGAGTGGAGTGACGGCTTGTTTGATGTGGTACGTTTTAATGTATCTATTATATTGAGAGAACATTAATTGGAACATTGGTCAGGATGTAAGGATGGAGATATAAGGTACTTGATGCTTTCTGCCCGATCTACTACTGCTATTACTTTTAAAACCAAAATATTAGAATTTAAGTACAATTTAATTTAAACTAGCTTATTCAGATTAGTAATTTTTTTTGTAACTTTTCACAACTATGTTGTTAACGCTACATAATTTAACCCATTAATAGAAGTTGGTGAAATAAAATTTCAAAACATATTTTATACTAACTGATATTTGAAAATAATAATAATAAATTGAGTGTTTAAGCTCGGTCCCAAGATTTGTGGTTTTGAAAAATAAAACATGCAAAGATGTTCACCGTGTTCGTTAAGAATGAAAAAATATTACATATGACTTATAAATATTATTTTATATTTATTTGAATATGAACATTAAATTATTAACAGGCGGTATTCCAGTGTTCTTTTTAAACATTGAGCATTTTTTGTCTTTTCCATTCCGCTGTCTTTAAGCGTCCGGTACAATATTTTCTGCTTACATATCCGTTTATACAAGAGAAGCCCGACGAGTGCAGTTATGCGTGCACAGTCGTTCACAGGCACTTAAGAGGCTTACCCGTTCATTTGTCTTTTACCTTCACACATATAAATAGTCCGTTGGCTCGGTCGATATGTTGTTTACCGTATCGTGATTAGTGCTAATTGGGGCTCTTGTCGATAACACGTAGGGATTAGGATAATCAGATTATTTTCACGCGTAATAGCACCCAGATAATATATGCTGGAGTGTGGGAGGGATAACACGTATAGTAAACAGTTTTTTATTGGGTAATGTTTGTATGTATCCCAATATGTTGTAAAAATGTTTAGAGCCCGTGTATAGTGCTGGAATTGTTTCTAGCATGCATATTGTTGTATCAGAACTGCAAGTTAATTGACGTGCGAAAGTTGGTTTGTTTGATCTATTTCAGTCTTTATGCACTGTGTTACAAGTTCTACTTATATAACCCTTAACAAATGACATTAGACTTTGGTTGTACAATCCCTACTTAATATTATAAATGTGAATGTAAGTTTGTTCGTTACACTAGAAACTTAGTACACATATTTTTGGAGGTATTAGGAGTAACATAGGATACTTATAAGAAAATTTTTTTTTTTTTACGTAAGATAATAAAAATA
>DWUN01002015.1:0-14885 GCA_018249975.1 Passova gellias | reverse complement strand
ACAGACAATAATTCACAAAGTAGAAATGCGAAGCGATAGGACGGCGGAGCGGGGTGATTAAATTTGAAGTTTCGGAATACTTACTATAGCCGACATTTTTCTTGGCGCTCGCAAATGCGGGTTGGGTTTAAGGTTTTTATAACGTTTTGTGCGGTGTACATTACTATACCTTTAATATTTACACAACAACGAAGCCTTTTCAAGATAGATCATAAAATAAAAATACACTAGAATACCAATACCAAGATACCAATTTTTTTCTGGAACGTTCGATCAAGAATTTTCTAATTTTCTAGAAACTTCTGAAAAGGAAGATCAGAACAGAATTGAAGCCCTAACCGGCGCAGCAGGGAGTCTCATTGACCACCAGATATCGTATTTTAGATTATAAATACAGAGAGTTCTAGTAGAGTAGAATGATAAGTATACAGAAATAAAACATTTCGAAACTTGCGTCATTTATGCGACCTTCTCGCGACTGCGGAGCTTAAAATTATGTATCTTAGATACTGCTCAACGTAATTAACGTATTGTCCTCCTTTTGTGCTCACATAAGCAGTTAACATTAATTATATAACATTAGTAACCTTATATGGTCGGCTAACAATGTACAAAAGGGTATCCAGTACACAACATCTAAAACGCAAAGCGACTCTTACGACCGAGATACATTCTGAGATAATGTTGCCATAATAAACATTGAACGTGTGTGAATCTTAAGTGTTTTATTGTAATAATTTTTTTAATGTCCTCGCTCAAATTTGTAATAACACGCTCGATTGACACCTTTGCGGCAAGAGAGAAAGAGAAAGAGCATTTGAGACAGAGAGAGCATTTAAAAAAGAGAGAGAGAGAGAGAGAGAATTTAAAAGAGAATGCATTTAAGACAGAGAGAGCATTTAAAAGAGAGAGAGAGAGAGCATTTAAAAGAGAGAGAGCATATAAAAAGAGAGAGAGAGAGACAGACACAGAGAAAGAGAGAAAAGAGTGAGCATTTGAGTAAGAGTTGCCCTAAGTTACGTACTACGTCGTTATATTGGTAATATAACTTTTTTATAATCTGTTATAACCCATTAAAGTATTTCACGCGGATGAAATAGCTGCAAATGAATCGTATAATCGTAGATAACTATCAAATGTTTTTTTTAATCTATTGTAATTAAAAAAGAGAAAAACTGTTCGTTAGTTTTCCATTGTTTTGGAATTACAAGTACTATAGCCACAAGTATAGTCACAAGTATTATAGGCGATAAAGAAGCCAGTTTACCAGTGTATAGATAGGTAGCTGTCTATACTCTCTCGAAGGGCCGTTCTTGCCAAAACTGCACAAAAGCCTCTCGACACATACGAGCCGTCGAGGCGGCCTTGTGCTGAAAAGTGGCGCTGATTTATTACACGTATTTCCGGATGCGAGAGCTTTTCTCTATTTCAGATATAAAAGCAATCTTTCAATAATATACTAAGGGACTACATACATATATGTAGAGGGAATATTGACTTGGGAATCACTAGCTTTTTTCGATGTATGATATTTCGAACATAAATAAATATACTGAAATGGCGGTGTGAAAATTTTAATTTTAGTGGGACGGGGATTATGGGTTCGATCTCCAGCCGGGTCAAATATTTTCGTGATGATTATGAACATTAGTCCTGTGTTTTTTGTGTTCTGCGCTAAAGGAAGTCCTGATTGGACCTGCAATTGTTAATCCGAATATCAAAGACCAGAAGCATTAAACCAATTAGCTAAACTAGTTAAAATGACGCGGTCATCTCCCAAGAGAACAAACAAACGTGCTCACCACACAAATTAATGTTTGTCGTTGGTAGGAATCGAACCCAGGAATGCGAAAGTGAATATTATTCATCACTATTAATTTTATCGACAGCTGTTTTATCGTACGTTATGAGATTCAATTCTATCCTCAAAACATAATATGAAACCAATAAAAAGCAGAGTTTATTTACAAAATGCATTTTGATGTATCTCTAATGCTCAAGGTCTTGTTTTTCGTTTTAATAGCATACATGTTCGGGACACACGGGTACAATGTTTAATAAAAAATTAAAATTCAGCTCTGAACTCTAAAATTCTGAATAACATCTTCATTAAGCTACAAAAACCTGTAGAAATTGTAAATGCAAATGTCGTCAAGGTGGGTAGTCTTGATAAAGTATGCTGAGGGCGCCACTGTCGTTCATTTACTCGATGTATCCAAGTTGCGATTTTCATCGCATCTACTTTAGACTTTTCTTTGTACGAGTTAAACAAGTGATTAAACTTGATGCTCTTAAGGAGCAGGCTTTCTGGCATTTGAAGTAACATGTTAGGTTATTTTCAGTGCAGGTTATGCAGGTCTTTTTAATGTTTATAAGTTCAAAGGAAAAATAAAATAAAACATTTACTCGCAAACAAATAATAGTACAATAAAAAAAAGCTATGAACATACACGAACTGTCATAATAAGTAAAACAACTACAACAGTATATCATCACGCCAGGTCCCCTACGGGGTAGGCAGTAAGCACCGAGTGTCAAATATCACTGTCCTTACAAACCTTACAAACAAACATGTAAATAGAGTCATAAATATAAATATTACAATATAATTAACATGTCAGACGAATTTCTTGTTAATTTTTATAATATTTTTCTGGGAAGCGGCCTGTCGTGTTTGTGGACTAGCGACATAGCACTCGCTAACACAAACAGCGCTTAGAACGCTATATTGGCGACCTGTCGTCTCATGCTGCTTGCTCTTTGTCCCATACGTTAGATTACAGGCTTATAGTAAAGCTGCGATATAATATATTTTCAGGTGTACTCTTTTCAATTTTTATAACATCTAAGTAATGCAAGCGTTTCGAATAGTTTAATTAATATTTGCATCAAATCTAGATCTATTACAACGAGTACATTTGAAGTGTCCTTTTGCAATATCAAAATAATAGCTTTTTAATTTATAACAAAAACGCAATTTTTTTAAATTTCCGTTTGTCTGTTTGTTCCGCGTAATCTCTACCGTGCGTTAATCTACCATTGCCATACCAATACCTAGTTACGTTTCTAGGCTATTAAGAATAGAAACAAAAGGAAAATTTATGTATGAATACATATGTCACCAAAACTTTGTTGATTGGTACAGCAACATATAGTGTAATTAAAATCTACATTTTCGACTTAAGTTTCCCTTATACCGTATCGGTATAAAGTTCTAAAACTTCCATCAATTTCAAATTAAGCGTGTTATTAATATATTTTTAATGTCTTTCTTTGTTTCATCCTAATTTAAATAAGCGACATTAATTGACGTATAGCATGACTGCGCATAAAGGATCCGAATGCAATATTGACCTAGTAATTTAATAACAGAACATTTAGCTGAAGTTTAGCTTCAATAATATTTAGCCTGGAGAGGTCGAGGGCTGGCTCAATATCTAAAGGAGTTACGGCCATGAGATAAAGCGTCAATGAGTGACCCTCCAGCCAGGTCATGATTTCCACAAGGCTACAGGCATTTCAATGTTAAGAAAAGAACGCAATGCCGCATATTGGGAGAGGCTAATCTAACAGGGGAGTAATAAAGACTGCTGATGATAAAAACGATGACGTATCCGATCAAACAACATATTTATTCAAGTAAACATTGCACAGTCCAAATGACCGTTTTGGTGTCATTTAAAATTGGACTCGTCAACGTATTCACGTCTTGGATGTATAGAGAAAGACAGGCCACGTTTTTCACGTAGGATTTAGACCATTACGAAGCGTTTTGCCTAAGCATCGTTCATATTTCGGATGACCAAAGAATAAAGTATCTTCGCACTTGGCGTGACGATTGCCACTTCAGCGGTAAAACAAAACAGCTCGACTTTAAAAGAAGTACACTGAAAAGTAAACAATGAAGGTTTGAGTGTTTATCGCGCACTAAGTCATATGCAGTAAACTGCGACAATGTACAAGCGAAAACCACTCTTTCTGTTTTAAGAATAAGAGAGATTATTTAATGAGTAGTGTAGTTTAAGGTTACGACTTTGTTAACGGTGAAATTGCAAGCAGATGGCAGTTTTTCGACTGCACCGGATTAAAGTTAAAGTGGTGAGCCATAGAAGCTTGACAGTTGCAGTCCTTTAAATGTCTTTATATTATGTTCACGACATCATAGAGCCACAAACATATAACTACAGCCATAAATATAGCCATAATATATTATTTTATTTTTGTTTTGGATTACTTTTTTTTTTTGGTTTTGTTTTATTTTTTATTTCTTTGTTTTTTGTATAAGTGTACTACTTTTCTTTTCCTTTCTTAGGGCAAACAAAGCCCGGTAGAAAACAGATCTTTCTTTTCTTTCTCCTTTCTTTTCTAAAGTGGATTAAACGGGTACTAATAAAACTGAAACCAGACTGATTGGCCTGGAATCGTAACTGTACTCTGCTGCTCGACAGACTGGCGACCAGATTGACACGACCTATCATTGAACATTATTAACATTTTACGATCATCCCCAAGGTAGACTCGGATATCATTCATAGCAGCGGTAGGCGTGAATCAAAGTACAGATAGGTACAAAGTAAATCGCATTCTGTATGTCGTG
Source organism: Passova gellias (assembly GCA_018249975.1). NCBI lineage: Eukaryota > Metazoa > Arthropoda > Insecta > Lepidoptera > Hesperiidae > Passova > Passova gellias. The sequence goes on along the minus strand of DWUN01002015.1, from coordinate 10,288 downwards.
TATTTAAGCCGTTTCGGTTACGGACATAAAAGTTTTTGCAATAACCCATTTTTCGTCACATCCATTATATGTAATTAAGACTTACAATAGGATAAAACAAATGTGTTGGTAAAATACGAAAGAGGTAACTCCGTAAATCCGGCGACACACCATATTGCAGTTTAATGGCCCTCGGGAACCTCGCACGCCGCGAAAAGAAATTACGCCCGTAAATTTTTTCCATCCCTTACACTTTGTTCGGTATAATATCTGATAGAGTCGAGATAGATGGCGCGGCGCTAAATTGTAGTTCACCTTTATATAATAAGCTATTACTGTTACACCGTTTTTTATGCGTGAACCGCGAAAATGTTCAGATGACTATAAAAACATGTAAGGGATAAAATATTAAAAAAGAAACTTATGAAGAAAATTGACACGCAAAAAAGTTATAGAGGTTTTACATCTAAGGGAATTTTTATTAGACAATCTTGAGGGAGATGAAGAACAGAACGATGGAGAATAAGGGAGAAGAAGAACAGAACAATAGAGAAGAAGAGTTAGGTAGAAAGCCAAGCTAGAGTTGTACGTTAAACAGTAAATCGATCTATTTAATATCTGTTCCCATGACTAATGGAGATCGATTTGATTTCAACGAAATTAATTTGATATGTTACATTAAAAATGAATTACTACACTACAATTATTTTGAATAAAATATCCATATATCCAAATTGATAATACATTAATTAATTAAAGACTTTAACGGGATTAACAAGACACAAATAAATAGCAAAGAAGTTACACAAAAACATAGAGTACAGAGAGAGTGTGACTAGTAGAAATATTATGAAAGCTTCCATTATGGTGATGGTCATAAGGATCATACAAATGATGATGATGGTACGGATAGGGATGGCGATGATGTTAGTGATAGGGATGATGATGTTAGTGAGCATCACCAGATGCTGATGACGGTGATGGAGGAGATGACGGTAGCTCTAAACTAAGCGTTACAAAAAACCGGAGACATTATCACGTGTTCCCTTATAAAATCACGCATTGCTTATTACCATCCTGTTTACATTAAAACCCAAAATATTCCCTAGTAAATGTACATAGCAACTTATTAAGTGAACTGCCACAAAACAGTTTACATGAAGGCCCTTCGTATTACTTGTATCATCAAACTTCAGACCCTTCCATACTCCATTAATCATGGCTTCCATCCGTTATACCGTTCATAACATTACCTGTTGAGATTATATTTTACAGAGAAAGGTTTAATATATGGATTTACTAAATAAGGCTTGTCCTTTGTGTTTTGCCATTGTTGCCAATAAAACAAATGAAATAGAGACGAAAATAAAAAAAAAATTGTAAATTTTTTGCAATAATTTAGTATGGTGTAATAATTTAGTAATTATAAATAACTATTTTATTTTGACTTCCATTTCTTAAATTTGTACGCCGTAAAATGCAAAATATGGCCTGAACTAATAATCCTGTAAAGTCTTTATATGTACCCATATTTGTGCAAATAAACGACTTTGTCATTGTTTTTGAATAATGTTCATATTGGTAGCTGTTGTAATATATTAGGTGGTTTTTATTACTAAAATCAAACTGTTTTATACCTTACAAAGGTATACACTTAATAAAAATCATACTTTGTTATCGATAGAGTTCATAGTAGGGATGGTCGATATTAGAAAAACATCGCTGGGATCGATCACGATTGGATAACATCGATGATTTTTGCATTAATAATTGACAAAGAAACAAAATACAGTGAAATCGTTAGAAATTTATTAAAAAACAACAAATTATATTACATATTCCATTATTTTTTGTCAATTGACTGAAGGAAAAGTAATTTTGATAAAGAATTTTAATTGTTTCGTTAGTTGTATGGTCGTGTGTGTGGCCGTGAGTTAACGTCGATGATCGATTCCGTTAACATCGATGTTACGATATTTTTCGTATGTCAACATCGATGTTTTTGCTTTCAACATCGATGATCATCGAACATCGATGTTTATCGAGCATCCTTAGTTCATAGGCTTTGCGGGGCCCTCAGGCTATATGACTTATGAGAAAAAAGACATTCATAAGGCAGGTTTTATGAAGTACCATATAGACGCGTTTGGTTATATGATATGAAAGAAATTGAAATGAAATCACCTCAACGAAGCACTAGTACGTGCGATATGAAATACAAGTTAATATTCGTACGACAATTCAAACAAGTTTGGGACCAACTGCGGTGTGGGCGTTCACTTGTGCCGCATTCCCATAATATATACCCGTATTAACATTTTAATTAATAAACTATGGGACCAAGTGTCAAAGTTTGATATTGAGGGCCGTAATTTCGTACACCCTTCGCGCTTTGGATTTGTTCTGAAATGATATAGCCTTAGACCTGTGTAATAATTTGTCCGAACAATTGCCGATTTCGCATTTATATTGTCGACTGACTAACGGCGAACACATGAATCTTGAATTTAATTGTACTTACGTAGATTGTGATTTATGAATATGATGATATATATTTTTGACTGCCTGATTGGTCGTGCGGTTGCTAGCGCGACAGCCGATTGGGAGGTCCTGGGTTCAAATCCCGGGTTGGGTACTGCTGGAATTTTTTTAATTTAGAATTTCTAGTAGTGAGTCAGAGTCTGGATGTGTGCCCGGTGTATGGCAATAGGGTCACCACCTATTCCATTGTGGAACTTAACGTAACTGGTGAAATGTGGAGGTGTACTAAACTCCTCTGCCTACCCCTTCGGGGATTACAGGCGTGATGTTACGTATGATATATATTCTTCTCTATCTATCTATCTCTATCGATCTATGTGACCCTTCACCTCTTTAACTATATCCAACTAAGAATGATACATTGCGTCGTTTTGACCTACAAGAAGGACAAACAAAGACACTTTTGCATTTATAATATTAAGTTTGGATTTTGGATTAGATATATACCTAATTCCGTTTAAACCCTTCTGGCTATGGTAGACAGGGAGAAAAGCTGGCGAAAAAGAAACTCCCAGCACTTTCTTAAAAAAATTAAATAAAATATATATATTTACGACATCACATTAGAAACCTCAAAAATAATAGTATTTCTCTACTATATAATAGATGATATTATACATATGAACCTTCCTTTTAAATCACTCTACTCGTATCTATAAAAAGAACCGCATCAAAATCCGTTGCATAGTTTTAAAGATCTAAGCATACGTAGGAAGATACGGAAAGCGACTTTGTTTTACGCTATGAAAAAAATATAAATATAAATATTTCTTGTGGTTTAAATGGTTTCAAATCGCTAGAACAAGAGGCTAGTTAAATGTATGACATTAATTGCTCTTTTGTGTGTTAGGTGCTGTGGCGTTCCTTAACCTTATGATAAATGTTTCGTTTTAAAATATTGTATTCGCATTGTCGCGGTGTAGAGCGTTTAGAGGTCCACAAATCATGTCTTCAAACGGGTATATGATAGGACATTTGCATCGTACAGATGATGTTTCCCCGAGCAATTGCGAGTATGTTAGTTTTGTTTGTCATTGTCAAATGCTCGTGTATCTGTTTTACAGATTTGAAGATATGGTTCGTTTTATACGCTAATATCTGGAACTGCAAATCAGATATGACAATATCTTTTTGCATTCCGTTGTCTATTTATCGATGAAGGCTTTTAGGCTGCGTACAGTCACGCTGCGATCCGTTATGGTAAAATATGGGAAATAAATTCTTTATTTTTAATATTAATATAGATAGAATTTTATCTTTACACACAATAGTTGTCTGTATGACTCTTTTTTGAAAAACAATTTACGAGGATAAAACAGGCGATGGAAGTTCACCGTTTTTTAAGTTATACATTATTTTTATTTTGTTTGTTTTATTTATACTGCTGTCGTAAGACTATGAAGAAAATTCTTATTTATATTCTTTCTTTCTTTCTTTCTAAATGTAAAAATGAGTACGTATGCTTATGGTTAGAAATAAAGAAATATTTGAACCTGTTATGAGTAGTCAATGCGGGTGATATTAAATGTCTAGTTAGATATTTGTGTGTATAGGTCGTAGGGTCGCGGGGGAAGCACTGCGGTCTTACTTCGGTTGCAGAGGGTAGTGACAGAGGCTTAATTAACTCGACATATTCAAAGTGGGATCCTATATATCTACCCGAGTACATCGTAGGCCAGCCCGAATTGATCTAGATCTAGATCTAGATTTTGTTTGGCTGGAGCCCTTAGGGCGCGTGTCAAACATTGGCTTGTGACACAACATAATGAAGCTAGTTTCTTAATTGTTGTGGGTAAAAAAAGATATTTTAATAAAAAGTCAAATATAAAAGACAAAAAGGCCAAGCCATTTTCCTAATTTGTTTAGTATAGCGTTTCTACCTGTTCGTAAATTGCTATTGAAAAAGTATGTTTGAATATTTTTAAATGCCTCCGCAGGCCTACACTTTATGATCTGTTAGATTAAAGTAAAATGCTTAGCAAAGTTCCCATTGATATGTATCGGACTTTTAAGTTCCCATTGCTATGTATCGACTTTTAAGATGTATGCAGTTAGTAACGATAAAACATTAAAATCAAAGTATTCGGTTTAAATAATATTTAGTTACTCAAAATAATTTGAATAAAGAAGATTCATAATGTATTCAACCTTAACTAGTTCATTGTTAGAGCATCGTATATATCAATTTCGAAAGCCTTAACAGTGCTTGAAAATATCCGGTAGATGAGTTGGCAACTAACGTTTATCTCTTTTAGTATGCTGGAGCAGTCTTAGAGACCGGGGCTCAGCAGTGAGAGCCAAAATTATTCAGAATGTACCACTACATGGTATAAAAAAAAAGTCGCTTTCTCTGTCCCAATATCGCTATGTATGCTTAAATCTTTAAAACTACGCAACGGATTTTGATGTGGTTTTTTTTAATAGATAGAGTGATTGAAGAGGACAGTTTATATGAAAATTATATCCATTAAATAGTGGAGAAATACCGTTATAGTTTATATGGCAGAACAACATTTGCCGGGTCAGCTAGCTTATAATAAAACCAAAAATTTATAATTTCTTTAAACTTGAATGTATTTTATAGTTAGCGATGAAATGTCTATTAATTATAAGATCTGACTAGTACGCAGAAACTTATTACCAAATAAAGCAATCTGTTGAGAAAACAATGAAAGAGGATAAAAGATGCCGTTAAAGCAACGACTTTTATTTGTGTAAGAAACTTCTGAAAGGGTGCTATTTCATGATAAGAAAGTTTCTATCGCAGTCGAGAGCTGTATAGACGCAACGTATCCGTTACACAATTGTACGCCCTAAAGTGGATAATGGACAATGGACTAGAACAATTATTGAAACATGATATAGTGACACCTTTGTTTTTAAGTCAAAAAGCTCTTTGGCTATGTTAATACCAACATTGATATTGGATTAAGAAGCGATGACGCTGTTTTGATAGTAGTATTCCATTATATGAGCAATAATTCATAATCGCATCTATTATGTAGTTATTACTGCATACATAGCATCACGCCAGGTCCCTAACGAGGTAGGCAGAAAGCACCGAGTGCCAAATATCTCTGTGCTTGCAAACCTGACGCGCTTCGTTCACATTCATCACTCTCTTCATGCATATTATTACTATTGTTTATTATTTTTGTACATTGTAATTCCTAGTTATTAGAATGATTATAGTGTTAATAAAGATACAAGTCTGCAAACCCGCATTTCGCCAGCATCGTGGATTGTAGCTTTTAAACACCTCATTATGAAAACGAATCCTTTTCTAATATTATGGAACAATGAAAAAATTGAAACAAAAGAAATATCTTACCCAGTACTAATAAAACATGAAATTCAACGAGAAGAAAAAATCTGAACACTGACTTGACAAAATATATCATAAGAAAATATTCTCAAATTTCGAATACCCGCTAACGATATCTAACTTAAAATAACTCGATTCACAAAAGAAATCAAAATAAAAGCGATACAATCGTCCTTCTAATGGTACCTAAGCGCGAGCTCCGGTTATAAATGAGCGAAGATTTGACCCAGAAGACGATATTGGATCATTCACACCCCAAAAACCGTATTTGCATTATTACGATATTTGTTTTCCTGTCTTCCATAGCGGGAATTCTCGACTGCGTCTTTGATGGACGTCGTTGGATCATTTGTACGCGTATCACGTTGTTCTATACATATATTTACACATTTCTCTTTATTCTTATCTTTTCTTGAGTGTATATAATAAACATTGCATACAATAACTATGTTCTCCAGAATCATAATGTATGTGTAAGGTACCACGTGTGTTAGGAGAGTTATGTCTTTTAAAATGCGTCTATTAGATTTCAGTAAGTTAAGATAAATTGATTTAATCGCGCGTATTATTATGTTATTTTCTTCTCGCTGGGATAGTTAATGTTCTTTCAGATTCGTTTGATAATGTTTCTCTTGGTTTAACTTTATTAATTCCTCCGTTCAGTCGCTTTCCACAATTTAGTAAGTGATTAGTCAAATCTTCTTCGTTTTATTTATTGTTGGCATTAGTTGAGACTTGTATCTACTTTGAAAAATCAGAAAATGTATCTTTTTACGTTCTCAGGTTGAAGGTACAGCATTTGCTTCGGAACGCCTTAGCGACTCATAACCCATGCGCCAAGCGTAAGGTTGATGACAGGAGAACAGAAAAGTATAAAATGGAATTAGCAACACAAAGAGCCGAAAGCAAACGCGACTCGAATAAATTTCGCATGCATGACTTTTTACCTTCAACGTACCTACTGCAAAACTAGTGGTGCATTAAAGAATTTATAATTCGACAGTATTATCATTTTGAACATGCAACGTTCTGAGTAATGTAACTTGTTTGGTATGTATGTATATTTTGAATATACTGCAGTATGTGAATATATGTATGGCTGATGGGAAAAGTTTTATTTTTTGGCTTCAAATTATCCGCGCGGTTGTAATGAAGTCTGATGTAATACACTGTGTGCAAGTACCACATATCAAAACAAGCTACATTTACATTCTTCGGGGAATTTCTCTATTTAAACAAGTCTGGACACAGTTAAACTAAAATACTAAACAATGAAATATTAAGCATATTGTTCGTACTTTTAGTTATTTCGAAACCAACATTCATGTCACACTTACATCCTAATGAGTATTGAGTATTGAGAACGTTACATTTTGAATGTCGAGCCAGGGTGGTATTAACCTCGGCAATTTAAGAATTCTTATCAGGGATATCCTTTTCGTTGCAAATGAATGTGTCGGTACATATAAACTTATTTGTGAACATGTTTTAATGACCGAGGAACAACAAAGAATGTACCACCATTATGATGAAAATGGCGTCGGACATCTATTGTGAGCTAATACGACGAGACGGCGCGCCGGTCAATCGCTCCTATTAACATGTTAAAACCGCATTGATAAAATAAAGAATTAGTTTAGGTATATACCTATACATAAACTAATGCTTAGGTATATACTTATATTATACTTAAGCGTGTGAACCTTTTGGTGATAAATTTGAAATTGTTAAGTACAACATTCTCACTCAGGTCGGGCTTATCGGCTTTTGTTTCAAATATTTTTTTTTAATCATCGCAATATTTTGCGTCGCAATATTTTTCATTTCAATAACTTTGTAATGAAGCAAAGTCGTTAATTCGTTAGGCGGTCTTGTTTTTCGAACCTCAGCGTTGCTGGTTATAAATTTAGGTACTTGAGTTTGAGACTGAGAATTTAGAAGATTGATTGTGTTTAGATGCGTAACATTTTGAAGTATCACTCTCTTTTATGCACTGCGTAATATCAGTTATAGTTTATCAACTACTAATAAAATATTGTATGCGAATTTAACCATGGAACGCAGTAGCTCCTATTAAAACTTTGTAGTCTATATCATATGGCCAGTCTGTCATATTTATCTACTACTGCTCACTGCTTACAATCAACTGATGTCAGTTTTATATTATAACCTATCTAATCTGTATTCCGAGATAATCCGAAACAATTGCTATTTATTCTGGGCTTCTAACTATTCAAACGTAATGCGATAACTTTATTGTAGTACAATAATTAAGATAAGGTAATTTTACTTAATCCGATTAACAAATTTAAAGCAAACTTTCTTTGTTTAAAGAAAATCGTATCGGATTACGAATCTTCTAAGAGTTTAGAGTTACCGCTTGAAGTTCCGGTAATTTTATTTCTAATATAATAATCTTGTTTCATTTTACTCTCTGTTTTAATATCACTGTAACGAATTTGTGTTCCCGCTGAAAACTATTCGCAAAAATAATTATCTCCACCCGGATTTATTTCAATGGTGAAAACCGCTTTATGAAAAATATATTTCATTCTTCTAACCTACAAACTGAAAAGTTGTCTATTAAAAATAGATTTTAATTAAAATACTAAGCACTTCACGATTTTATGATTCACCTCGAGTGGATAAAATTCGAAATTTAAAATGTAAGCAATAGATAACTTTTTATGAAATGTGACACATTGTTTAATGATTATTTAAATACAAGTGAAATACCGTATCATACCGTAGGTGTAACCCTTTTCATATAAATCACAAGGGAGTGTAAACTTTTGCAAGTCATTTCATGAACGACACGAAAAACATCAGCATAATAACGAAAAAAGATTTTTTTTTTCATATTATTTATTCCCTATATAATAGTACTCTCATCGTAATATCCATTTTTGTAACGATCTTTATATTTCTATTTTCTCTCTCTCATTCAGCGTTCTCTATCTTTTTCACCCCTTATCCGTCATCCTTTCTACTTCGTACCTTATATGTTATCGTCTTTCGATTACAATTCCTCGTAAACTACACGGTGGATATCTATTTCACTGTCATCCGTTCGCCGGTCCGCGGCGAGTGCTATGAGCGATCGCGTCACTTTATCAGTGACAGCAGGTCTATCGCTCGAAATCTAATAGGACAATACTTCACCGTGTTCATCGTCAACAATAAATGGCTTGGCGATCTAAATAAAATGTTATCCAAAGATCGCAGTATCGAATATCTTCAACAATCCAAATCTTTGATCGTTTTCTTGAGATGCTGAGATCGTTCCAACCTTCGATTTCATACACAGTAGTACAGTCTAAGGCTCTAAGTTCAAATCGTAGCCTCTGACTAATCAAGTTTACGTGCGCTTTGGATACAAAAAATAATAATAACACTCGTTATACTTATGAATGAAAAGATTTGTAAAGTCTGCTATTCCGCTCTTAGCCAGGGTGGTAGATCATGGTCTTTAAAGTACTCTTTATAAAAGGAGACGCGTATCTAAAAGTTTTTAAAGGTTAATATTTATCAACCTTTGATCTGACAAAGGTAGCATTTAATAGTGTAGGAATTTTATTTGGACCTCACGAAGTTTTCTTTCACCGACCGATCTGATTTGAAGCCCAGACCCAGAATAGGAGGCTGAATATGCTTCTAGGCAGTGGCTGATTTAAATGACTATACGTAAAATATTGTAACTTATAGGGTGGTACATTTAAGCAACAGATCAAGGCAGCAATAAAAGCACTCAAGGCAGAACCCATTGCTGCGTTTCTTGAATGGTTATACCTATTACATATCATACCGTTGCTTAGCATTTTTTCTTTCTGAAATATATGTTATATTACCTAAAACTAAACTATCTTTCACTTTTTAAAATCGACTATCAGATATGAATATTTTGTTACAATATTTTAATCCAGCATACATATTTAATACTGAAAAGAACTCACAACTTCAATGTACACAGATTTTAATAAACACTCTACAAAGAATCGCTTTATAAATACTGGACGTTCTTGAAAAGTGTTTAAGATTTATAAGCTTTAAAAGCACATACGTTCGACAATTTTACTGCATCGGGAAATAAATTGCTTTTTTGATCGCTTTAGTTTTAATGACCTTAATAGCCGCTGTTAGCTGGAAACGTTATTCGAACACACCGCGCCATTTCCTCAAAGGAAATATCATTTATTATAAAAAGTATAAGAAGCTCAAGAGCTTCAGTTAGCCAAAGCTGTATTAGAACGAAGTATACTTAACAATATTAAGTAAATAATTTCGTAATATACTAGATATTTGTTTTGTCCTAAATTCTTTATGACTTATTAAAACGTAACATCACGCCTGTAATCCCCGAAGAGGAAGGCAGAGGAGTGTAGTACACCCCCACATTTCACCAGATACGTTTAAGTCCCAAATGGAATAGGTGGTGAGCCTATT
>DWUN01002014.1:0-14886 GCA_018249975.1 Passova gellias | reverse complement strand
ACACTTTGGGTCGTCGAGCCATCTTAGTAAGTAAATACGTATTCCTTAACTAACTAAGTAGCTAACTAAAGCTGCTCTAACATCACCATCACGTTTATGGATAACGAGAGATTGCTGTTGGTCTTCGCAATGTATTTTAGGTTCACGATAATAAAGACTATATATTTATTGAGCACGGTTGAACAATAACTCCTTACCAGTTCTTCTTTACTAGCGCCGCCGCCAGCTTGCGCCCCGGTGTCTCGTGGTTGCATTTCAAATACTACCTGAATTTTGTGGATTGTAAAGTTCAATGAAAGATACAAATTATAGGGCACAAGTTACTGAGGCTTTATAAAGTATCGGTGTATAGAGAAATCATATTATTACAAAACTTAACCTTGAACAAACGCTGAGATACAGTGGTCAGATATCCAATTTCTGCATTGGGATGCAGTCCGTACAAATACGGAGTTTCGTCCGGCAAGAAATCATCGATGTACTGATGGTAGCCCACGTAATCGGAATTCGGCGGCGATATGAATCCTTGGGCCAGCTGCAGTTCACCGTCAACCTGAACACGACGGATGTTCAATTAAATACTTTTGTTAAACGTAACGACACGAGGAGGGTCCTTTTCTCATGCTCGAAACAAAACAATAACATGTTCGTCGAAAGATCTCACCAGCTCTGGTTGCATGTATTCCAGCAGGAAGGTGCGACAGAGTCTCCTATCCCAATCGTCGGTAATATGACCTCCGTACATAATCTCTCCGAACAAATACCGCAGATCCTCCCAGGGCACGCGAGGATTCGCCTCCAAGTAGTTGTATAAGACATATACGCATATAGTTAGGTCGCCAAAGTTGAATGGGTATACCCTAGATATAAATGATTAGGAATGGATTAAGCTTTATAGTTATCAAAAACTACAAAAGCGCAGTATAGAAAATATAATTGTGAAAATGCTACATTCACACCTGTTCCAGCCTTGCGGACCGAATTTGCGTCTCTCGGCAACCACAGCGTGGAAATAACACAACGCGAAAAGTACAGATTTAAACTCGGCTTCCTTGCTGCACATTTCCAATGTTTCCTGGCTGAAATTGTCTAGAGCCTGCGAGAGTATGACATTAAAAGGAGTATTTAAATATTGTTCTTTTCCAAGATTTACACTGATCACATGTTTAACTTACTTTATGTAAATTGGCCCACATTCCAATCGGAGGTTCGTTGGTGATCTTGATGGCAGATTCCAGAATTCCTTGTGGAATAATGTGATATGCGGGATCTGCAGCTGGCTCCGCACTCAAGTACAAACTATTAGACAAAAGATACGATATTAAAAATTAATCTTTATCTGAATCTAATCTTGCGTAACGGCGTCATACAGTTGTAGCATAACAATAGCTGCACAAGACTGAATTTTTCTTAAAAATGTACAAACCGATAAGACTCCAAAGGATTTTCAAATGTTTCTTCCATTTTCTTCTCGAGCGTTGCCAACCATTTGGCAACTAAGTGAATGTTCTGCAGAATAACCCAGTGACCGTTGACCGACGCTACGCCCATGGCTTCTTCGGCCACCACTTCCTGACCCTGACCGAGGGACACGATATGGAAGTTCTTCTTGTCCGTTGAGAAGCCCAACTTACGGCCTAATTTTTCCAAGTCCTTCAAAGCAGGATTGTTAAAATATTAATTATTCCTAATGTGGATTCAACGATAATACGAAGCCCCGACTAAGTCTTTGGAATGCAGTAGTTTAAATATACTTATAGTGAAGACAATGAAAGTGAAAATTCCTTGATTACAATACTTGATGCAGTTGTCAGGTTCATTACCTTTAGAGGGTCTACACCCGGGGACAATATAAAGAACATCGCCGTAGTAGAAGTGCTCTCTGCATATGATTTCTCCAAGGGTGGGGTCCGAGCTTCTACATATTTGGTGCCGAGATTTTCTTCACAGAACGCTCTGAAATATAAAAAAGAAACATATTATGAAACCAAAATTGGCGACAATTTTTCTAGTTAGGCACATCGTTACGGACGAAATCTATCGTTTTTTAGATAAACAAGCTTGAAACAAGCTTGTCCATTTGTAAAATTCTGTAATAGCTAACTAACTATCTACTGATAAGGAATTTCGTAGCGTCTCATAGCTCTTGTTATCATGAAAAACAAGGAACAGTTCTTCTTCTCGTTCTGGAAGAATGGCCGGTAGGTCAAGCACACAAACCCAGACGCGTAAGACATGCGGTCGGGGCGCAGGGCTCGCATGATGCACAGTCGCTGTAGTGACGTCTTATTTTTCCATTCACCTGGCAGCTTATCTCTTTCGGGTGCCTCGCCATCTGTATATTTTTGCCATCTGTATAGGAAAAGTTAATTTTGATATCAAAAATTATATACATAGATATATTCGGAAAGCGAAATAGTTAAAACGAAACAAAGCACAAGTTTTTGTGTCACATTGCTGAAGTTACAAGTGAAGTAGAAACTATATAATATTGTTTACATGATCTGATTATTATTTATTATTAATGTTAAGAAGAATTGGTGCTCAAACTCCTTTCAACATCAATACAATTTCATAACATTGTCATCAATCCCTTCATTATGATATCAACATGGCAAAATCAACATCTTGGTGTGACAAAAGGCATATTAATGCAATAGCTGACCGCACTTAACGATGCTTCGTTAATGAAATACGAATGCTAATGACAGACTACGGGTATTGAGTAATGGATGCTCACAATAATTCACATCCTAGAGAATCTTATTACATTCATGACACAAAATACCTCTTAGATGCTCCCTCAATGTCCTTATCGAGATTTTCAAAAGCGTCCATTTTCGAGAGTGCAATTATTCCACCCCATGAATTATTCGATAGCCAGGGATATGGCGAAACCTCGGGGGCCACAGCGTATTTTAATAGGAAATCTAATTCTCTTGGTTCCATTTTACCATCGGATTGTAGTACCTATGGCATTTAAAACTATTGAGAAAACAAAAGAAGGCGAAGAGAATAAAAACTTTTCCCAACTAAAATATGTAATGTTATACAAAATGTAAATGTATGCTAACAATGCAATGCATTCTTAATTTCACTAAAGTATCGTTAGAAGTCAGTTTAATAGTTTTTAATAAGTATTATCGGCTATTTATAGAATATTTTTCGTGTAACTTTTGGAAACCTATTTCATTTATGCGTATTATTATTTACAACGATAAGAAAATTAAAACTACTATAATAAACTTACCTGCAGTGTAATAAGGAATAAGAAAACAAGTTTATCCCTCTCGAAGAGACCTCGGCTGGTATAAACGAAAACAGCGAACGTAATGCTATCGAGGAGGTTCTTGACTCGACCCTCTAAATCGTCAGCTTGATCCGCCTTCATAAGCGCATCTTTGAAAACGACGCTATAAGCTTTCAAAGAGAACTGGTACATAGGATTTATCTTGTACAGATCGTTCAAGATAAAGTAAAGTAGCGAAGCCCGGGCTGCTGCTCGCCTGTAAATTTACCATTTATTTATTTTCGCTACGGAAACCTGTAAGCTATTTTTAAAAGACTTTCAAATATAATATACTAGCTGACCCGGCAAACGTTATTATGCCATATAAATTATAACAGTATTTCTCTACTACATAATGTATATTATTATACATATAAACCTTCCTCTTGACAAAAAACGCATCAAAATCCGTTGCGTTAGGGAACATGGGGATATAGGAATAGAGAAAGCGACTTTGTTTTGTACTATATAATGATGTAACCGTCCAGCAAGTAGCTACAAAAAATAAATAGTAAAGATAACTATATGTCATTGACCTGTATTTCTCGCGAGCGTCATCAATCTTAACGGCAGTTACTTTTCCTTCCTCCACCTTTACTTCGATATCGGCAGCAGTTTTCTTGGTAGTCTCCAGATTTATCACGAGTGCTGAATCACTGAGAATATCCGGACCCGCTGAAGATAGACGTTTCAGTAAATCGTCCTCTAAACTTTTGAGGGTAATCTTGAAGTCGTTTTGTTGCTTGGTGAGGCCGGCTCGCAACGCTTCCAAATCCGGCCTTTCGGCTTTTACAACTTCACCTAACAGCTGTTCTTCAAGACTGAGATATAACCGTACATAAATTAATGATACACAAAACTCAAAGTCAGTCATTAGTCATTTTAAATATTATAATAATAAAGTACTACGCTCACCCATCTTTAGTCACAGTGAAGTTTATAAGGGTACATTGAGCTTGCATTTCTGGTTGGTAATGGGGATTAGCCAATTTCGTTTGAATAACGAGTCGGAAGTTAGCATGATAATCTATTTCTCTATCACCAATCTGCAAAAAATATTCATCGCTTAGAAAATCTGATTATCATTTCTTCAATGTCTACAATATTTAGGCTCGAAGTTTTATTAGCATAATGAATTCGTATGAAACTTCGTTACAACGCCATGAACAGTATTGTAATTATCTATATTAATGTGTGCCATGCATTTATGATTGAACACGGGAATACATTTCGAAATGTCGACCGCGTACCTCTGCTTAGTAAGAGGGAAGTAGGACCATTTATCTATGTGTTCTAACAATTGTGTATCATTATCACGTAATCTTTAATCGATCCATGATATTAAAAAAAGAACAATCTTTGAATTTCGAATCATACATTTAGATTGTTAAAATTACTTTAGGTGCTAAGGGACTAGGTATTAGGCTGAGATCTCACTGGCGTTCGAGCGTGCCCCACTGCGCGCCCCATTTTACCTTTAGCACTCGTCCTTTGCGAATGAGCACTCTACCGAGCAGCGGCTCAAGAACAGCATCAACAGTCTCGCCGATATTCTCCAACAACACCACATCACCATTGGACACCGCCCTCTCGATTCGGTCCAAATAGTTGCGCTGCGTGAGGCGAATCACTACTAGCGCATCGCCGTATCGCGATTTTATCCATTTTATACCTTGCCTATATAACAGATTAAGAGTTAGAAAAACTGTTCGAGATGTGTATATGAAATTTGCAGCACGTATTTATCTTGCGAGTCTCAATACATAATCCAAATTTGACTTGTTTATGTGAAATAGTTTCTGAGTTATGAGGGGGTCAAAAATGGCTCCAAATGGTTCTTGTAACACACACACACGGTGCTGCTCGCCATTTTATTAGCGTGAAATTGGTTTCACATCTTACCGCGTGTCTAGATAATGCCACACTGATAAATATTTAGTCGAACAAGTCCACTGCGACTTAAGTTGCGAATTAAAATAACAATGAGAGATACATAAATAAGTAGAATTAATAACAAGTTAAAATCTAATGTTCAAAAGCCACATTCTGCTAGAACGATAGATAGATAAGATGAAAATCAAAGGATCTCACAGTTGCGGGTCGATCATAAGCGGCCACCGAGCCGAGTTGGTCAGGATGGTGGCGTTCTCTGTGCTCATGCTGTCGGCGGGCAGCCCTTCGTTGTTCCAACACGCGACCTGGGCGTCGTCCGTCAACATCGTCAACGGATCGAGGCCTTCCGTTGTATCAATTTTAGGCTACAAGAAAAAACAGATGATACGCTACAAAAGGAGCTACACACCACCTTTTGGAAGAATCATAAAGAGAAAGAACAATAAAAAAAAACTCGACACAACGTATACGGCACAAAAACAAAAAAAGAGCCAAAACAAAACCTGTATTCCGTTACAATATGAAATACATAAGCATACGTGAACAACGTGTAAGTAACAATAAATATTGCTCCTATTCAAATTGTAATGTTATAAAACTGATAAGCATTTCCATTTCAATGAATTCTTAAAAAACCAAGTTAACACATTCAAAAATGAAATATGTCTTATGAGTACGTTAGTTTTTTGGAGAGTTGGCACCCAGTCCTCGTTCATGAGCTGCTGCCGGTAGCGGCGCGTGAAGCACCCCACGTACGAGATGAACGCCGTCACCAGCAACACGTCGCCCGGCAACATCACTCCTGACTCCTTCAGATCCACCACTGTAGCTGACCATCTGTAGGTATTGAATAACGAAAGGGTATATCAGTTTACCGCCTTCGATATCTCTGCACAACCCTGAGGTTGGCTGGCAGATAATGCTATGTATTTAACATTAGTCCCGCCTTTTGTACCAATTCATTCTTGGTCCAACAAAGCATAAATAAATGAATAGATAAAAAATAAATAAGGCGATGCGGATTTATATTACATTGAAATAATAATTTAAAAAACAACAGTAACAGGTTTAACGGAATGTTTCCTAAAATTAAGCTGAAATTCTTCTATACACACCGTACGTGGCATATCTACCGAAATATCTAATTTTTAATTCCATGCATTTTTTAAATAAATCACTCATAAGCACCTTACTTTCTCCGATGCTAAACCGTTAACTAAACGGTTTGCTAAATCGATTGTAGCATTAGTGGCGTCCGCTTCGGCTTGACATTTCATTTTTTCATTTACAGCATCTTGGAATGCTTTCAACAACACTTCCAATTTCTCTTCAAGTTCCTGTTGATTGTGTCATAAGAAATTACAATAAATCGTATATGAACAACAATTTAAATAGATAATTCTGCCTAAGTTTGGAAACTAAATTGATATAATGAAGATGTTTACCATAATCTGATCCGTAAGGAAAGCGAGTTTATCACGAGCCGCTTGTAGTTCGGCATTAGCAGCATTGAGAGCCCTTCTCTTGGGTTCGACCACAACGTACACATCATAGAACTTGCAGATGTTGATGACCCAAGCGCACAGCCCAGCCGCCGCTGCCGATTTCGACATTATAAACTCCGCATTAAATTCCGGATTTTTAATGTATGGCTGCACTGCCTGCGAATACAAATGAAAAAAAATTTTCAGCGCCCAAAAACAACAGTAACAATCACTCTGTTAGGTTTTTGTTGCACATACCTTGATCACATCAGGGTGAATATTTTCTTTATCGTAGTATACCAAGTCATACAAGAACTGATCAACTTTGGCCATCATAAGCTGTAAAAATCGTGCTTCTTATTGTCATTACTGTTACTACTAATTTAACCTTCTTTCTTTTCAAACTCTACTTTCGATCTACACAATACCTTGCACGCCTTCCACGATCTATCCTTTGGCAGTTTCCCTTTCTTGGAAAACAATACAAGTACTGCTGCAGTAACATTCACCACAGCGTCTGGCGGAGATCCGAAAGACTTCAACTCTGTCAGGTTATTCTTATTCAGGGTATTCAAGGCCTCTTGGGCTGCAATTAACGCAGGCTCTGCTTTTGCTAAATCATCAGCACAAATCTTTGCTTTGATTGTTACGTCCTCTTCTATTACCTTGACCTTCTTTTCTTCTTCCGCAGCTGTGTATGCAAAATACATTACAATTCAGGTAGGTATATATGTATTCTCACACAATATTCTGCTAGTCCTTATAGCATATATAATATAATACTATACTTTAATACTTTACCAAAAGCTTTTTCTTTCGATACTTTTTCACTTTCCGCACCGACTACTTCGATAAGTTCCTCAGCTGCTCTATTTTTCACTTTCAGTACTTGCTCTTGTTCGGCTAATGTAACCTAGTAAATGAAATTAGAATCATCTAAATCACCGTACTTGTGTTGACTTAATGCAAACTTCAAAAAATGAATTTAAAACTGTTAATATTATACATAACCTTTAATACAGCAACATCAGCTGCGCAGGATGCCAACTTCTCCAAACCATTCTCAAGCCTGGATATCATCATTTTAAGATTTCTGGTCTTCTCGTTAAGCAGTTTGCTATACAAAGCAATTTGTTCAAGAAAAGTCTTCGGTGTGGTGTAATTGTATCGCCGCTCATTTTGAAAATAAACTGCTGACATATTATTCACACTTTGGTGTACGTGAGACATGAAGTTGGAGACTGGTTCTACCAGGTGAACCTAAATAAATTTATAAAACGCGTATATAGAATACAATTTAATAAGCGTACATAAAATAAAACAATTTATTATTAATTCCTGACGGCATTTGGAAAAACTATAATAAGTCTCGGACGTTATCCAACTTTAAATTCCCATTCTATTGGTGCAATCGTAACATTAACTAATTGTCTTATCCAAATGCGCTTACCGGTAATGACTCGACTTCGGCAATAAACCTTTTGGACACGGAGCGCAAGGCCTCTTGTGGCCATTCATGGAACCAGTTGATAGCGGTGCAGTTCACAATGGAAGGGAATTTGCGCGCCCTAATGCGGAGCGTGGCTCCCACAGGAGAAAAGCATAGCACAACCTAAATAATAATAATAATAATAATGTCGTACTTGTGACTAATGCCTAAGACAGTGAAACAGAATAGGATTTAATGTTCATATAGTATGTCATATTTCCTTACCTTCAGCATTGTTCGCACACGATTGATAAAGAAACGCCAACAGTTTTCTCTAGTATCAGGAACACCAGACGCTTTTGTCTAAAATATTTAAGTGATAAGTTAAAGTGATAAGAAAACTAATAGAATACAATGTTTACTTCATTATACACCATAAAAATAAATACCTCTCCCCTGACTCCATTGATAATGTTTTCAATTTCGTCGTCGGCTAGCAATTCTGGTATTTCGCCAGAAGCGAGGAGATCATTTATAAGCACAAGGAATTTTTCTTCAGCCACTTGAGCATCGGTCATAAGAAATACATTGCCAATGTTTTTAAGGCCCGCTTTTATGTAGAGACCAGCTGGAAAAGGTATACATGCTATTATGAGCTAAATAGCTAAATATTATTATTTACGTGCTATTCATGTGCACTCATTTGTATAATATTAATTCCAAAACACCTTTGCTATTTAAGCCCGGATTAGTAACAAAATGTTCTAAGCTACATAATAGTTGTTCAGCATTTTCTCATACCCAAATCCAGTTTAAGATCGTTGATACTATAGCCTTTACGCAGCTGAATCTGGAAGACTTCAAGTGACGAAATGAAAGCA
Source organism: Passova gellias (assembly GCA_018249975.1). Lineage (NCBI taxonomy): Eukaryota > Metazoa > Arthropoda > Insecta > Lepidoptera > Hesperiidae > Passova > Passova gellias. The sequence continues at coordinate 5,910 of DWUN01002014.1, read as the reverse complement.
GAAAGCCTCGACAGCGATTGTTTCCCCGAGCCACCAACACCCACTAACAAAGCATTTCCTCTAGGCGCTTCAAGGATACGATTTATTCTATGTAAAAAACGGGTTAAAGTAAGTGAATAAGTTCTTTGATGACACAAAACCGAATTATACAATGGAAGTGAAACTAAAGATATATGCGTTCGAAATAATCATTCGTACCTGCATATATGATACATGGCATCTTCAAAAAGTACCAAATTCATAGACGCAACGAGGTCATTGTAGGATGACAACGATTCATCAAGTAGCTTCTTGATGTGCGGCCAGTCCCTGATAGGAAAATATTTTGGATCCCCTATTCCTTCAGCAAAATGACAATAAATTAACGGTTTCTCGAAAACAACATTTTCATCGAAATCCTGAAAAGACAAAATCCAATACTCATGTTAAATATTACCATGCATTGGGAAGCTTAAAAAAGCTTCACTTTTAAAAATAAATCTCCAATTGGCTTCTTCGTACGAAGCGAGGGTTATATTTTGCAAGCTACCCTGGTTATCTTCAAGCAATGACCTTAAGGTAGGCATATCCGACAAAGGAATTAGCTGTTTCAGGAGAAACCCGTACCCAATATTGGAACGTACAAAAGGCTGGCAGCCGAGTACGCTAAAAATGTGCCACTCACCTCGCAGTTCTTTTTAATAACGTCTGCAATAAGTTTAGCGAAACTTTCGTTATCAACAGAGTCAACGAGTTTGTCGGAGTAAACACGCGTTGCCTCATGCATCCAGAGCCTAATTAATTCGGATTGCTGTTTAATTGCATCACCCGTAGTAAATAGGATGCCCTGTGAAGTACAAGTCGTTAAATTGTTCCAATATTATTCAAATTTGAAGTTATTAATAAAATTAGGTAATTCATAAGCAGCGATCTAAAATTAATGCGATAAAACTCTTTTACTTACTTGGAATATGTTAGACAAATCACGAAGATTGAATATGTAATGGAACTTGATAGCAGTAGGTAAGAAGGAGGACGCAAGCTTATTGTGAAGAGAAAGGGCAGTGTTAACCAAGACTTCGCTGTATCGCTGTACGACAATACCAAACTTATTAAGAGGATTTGCCAAGTGTTGGCTAAGAATTTGCTTGTAGATATGGAAGCACGCGTCTAGGCCTGGGAAACTGAAGGAGGAATTCGTAATTACTTAAAGTGTACTATGTATTTGGATAATTAAAAATGTACCTCGTAATTTACCTGACAGCGAAAGTGCAGAAATGTCTCTGTAAGCGCGGGTCGATAGTAAAAGATCCTGCCGTGGGGTTCATACAAGACACGAACATACAGTTCGATATATCCTTTAGCGATAGCTTTTGTCTATCGTACCTACGAAACAAAATCGGTTAAGAACGACGCCTTTATTTCAATGTCATTACAACAAAATAAGAACGCTTACCAGTGCTTATAATCCATGAACTGTCGGATCAAAGTGTGAGGCTGGACCGTACCATAAGTATCCACTTCGGGCATGTTTAAATCATCAACGAAGTAAATCATAAATTTGCTGCCCGGTGGTCCGAAATTACGTCCGGATTTTTTCTCAAGCGGTTTCTCAAGAACTTTCTGTATCATCTCTGCGATTAATGAGAATATGTTAAGTCAAATACACGCTTTCGAATAATACCCTCAGAGACCCAAATTACTTGTCATCGCGGAATATAGTTGGGTGCTATTCATTAAACTTACCAGATGTAGTATAGAAATTTAAAGGCACATTTGTAATAGCGAACGAATCGGACAACGAGTTCAGTTTGGCGGCCACGCTGACGGTTTTGCCACTGCCGGCACTTCCTACCAACATCACTGGTTTCTGCTTAGCGATTAATAGATCCATGAAGAATCTTATGCGTGTTGTCTCCGATGTTGATACGAGGCACGACTAAAAAGATAACTAAATTATGCTTATATTACTTGTATATATTTTTTACAGACTTATTATTCCGCCAACACACAGCTCAAAATGTAGGGAAATGAAACATAATATCGATTTAGCAAAAGCTTCGAATATAAGAACTGTTTCATTAAAAAAAAGCACTCAGGATATTAATTCAATCAATGGTATCGAATGTATAAGTGACTTTAAATAGCATGTATCATGCAACGTATTCGCACAGTACAACCTGTAAAGGCAAGTCGGGATCGAGCTCAAAATGCTCCACTTTTTCGGACCACGGCAAGAATTTCTTGGTCTCAGGATCGATGAAGAAACTGAACACGTTGCCGGTGGACGGAAACTTGATCTGCTTGAACTCGTTACAGAACCACTTGCTGAACTCGTTCCTCCAATCGACCAGCTGGTCTTGGAACAAGCCGGAGCCGAAGCCCCAAACAACGGAGAACACGAAGTACATTTCATACCTGTCATTCGTATCATTCAAATTGAAAATGGTTTATTCATTATAAGGTACATACTCGTAGATACACTCAATGAAGGTCATGTTATAGTCATCGTACTTTCGGCTTTGTGCGCTCTTCAGGCTTTAGTAGCCCGAGGAACCGGTAACCTGAAACTTAGTGGTCTGAACATAAAACCTAGACCGGAAACCTAGGGGATATTTTAAGAAGCAGTATTTCGAACAGTAACACATTATTATTAAAAATTATTTCATGGTATAACATAGATACGGTAATAAAAAACATCATTACATTGTTAACTATTTCCCTCTTACCATTCTTTTGGACAATCGGTGGGCAATAGAGTCTTGTTTAAGAAACACTCAAGTAAATAGCAAGAGAGTTGTATTTGTTGTAGATCGTTCAGAGGTGTGATACGTTTATATTTCTTGGAGGACTCCAGTAGCGGTGGAATATATTTGTCGAATAAAACCGTGAGCATTGCTTTCTCGGACTCGTCGTCGCGGGTTGTATCTATCCATGATGCAACAAAGCTGTGAATGTTTTGAGCAATCTAAATAATCTATATAAATAAAAATTAATCGCGAACGGATTGGCGAATTCGACTAAATTCGGTTTTAAAAAAATCGTGCAAATTCAGGGAAAGGTTAAAAGCTGAGAAAATAAGGAAAGTTTCAGCGGAAAATAGTAGTAACAGCAATTTTAATTGTGAGGCTGTATGAAGTTAGCCGGGATAACTAGTTGTAAAATAAAAATTGATTTTAAATAATATCAATATTGTTAACTTATAACGTTTTTAAAAATACATTGATATTTATTAACAACATTGAGAAAATGCTCACGGATTCCAACCCAAGTCCTGCGGGTTAATATATAAAATGCCAGCGCGCGACACTGTTGCCGGTGTTGCCGTCCGCAAGTTCGCAATTTCAAATAGCAGTCGCATCGACTTGGTCAGCGCGATACGTTCGTTGCTGGCCAACGTTAATACCTTGAAATTCAAAATTATCCTTCGAAGATCATTGAACATTATCAATTATAATAAGTCAGTGACAGTGGACCAATAAAAGGGTGAAGAAAAAATGCGTTTTCTGTTGGTGTTAGGACACGTGCTATCTTACATACTGTTTCGACGACGAATGTCGATGCGTTAGAAGTGGGATTTTATTATTAACAATATAGCTTATGAAGAAAACCAAACAATTTTATTTAAATCAAAATTCAAGAATATACACTGCTATATTGTTAGTGCTAAGAAAATTGCGTAAATATGTCTTTGAAGTATAGTGACCAATAAAGAGCAGGTAGGCAGCGTCTCTAATGTTCCCTTTTCAGATATTCATTTATAATGCCAACATAACAAACATACTACCTTATTATCGTCCATTAAAGTATTCAAACTCTCGATCCACATCGGATCAATGTCACCATCGAGTACGATCCACTTTGGCCCGTCTCCTGGCATATTCGCCATATCTCTCATGATGGTGGAAAACAGACCATCTTTCCATTCTCTCGTAGCGGGATTGATGATACCAAACAATTCGTCGTTTGTCACCGCTTTTGGATCCAAATCATTGTAAAAGGGTTTCATTTTCAGCATGTGATAAGTTTTATTCAAGCACTGCCACACCATTGATTTTCCGGTGCCAGCGAAACCATCTATGAATACGGAGTGCCTCACAGCGAACAGCTCTACTAACTGCACCATCTGTATAAATTATTATTATTACATTTAGCATACGTACCATTTCATTTGGCAGCAAATTGCAAATGATCTATAAAAACTGACGGTTAAGGAAGAAATTAGTCTGTTCTCGAATGAATGATCTAGAGAGTGCTTTATTGTGCGCTCTATTGCTCTACTGAGTGTTCTGATATGTTAATAACGGTCGCAATTTATTTACAGTTGTCTATTGTTGCGTTATATACACCATTTCTCTATGAAAGGAGACCAGATTCAGCAGTGGACCAATAAAAGGGTCAGGAAAAAAGCGCGTTATCTGTTAGTGTCAGGACACAATGCGTCAGAAGTGGGGTTTTATTATTAACAATAGTTAGTGAAGAAAACCAAGCAATTTTATTTAAATAAAAAAGGAAAAATATTCAAGTTACACTGCAGCTGCTAGAGTGTTAGTGCTAAGAAAATTGCGTAAATATTTCTCTGATAGTGAGTAGCAAACAGCAAGTAGGCAGCATTTGTGAAATATTATACAGTCTTACTTTTAAAATGAAACCAGCTTCAGGTTGTAATTTCATCGATATAGCCCCCTCAACAAGGCTCTTCTCAAAGTCGAAGTCCCGTTTCCTAGGTACATCCAGAGCGGGAAATAGATCTCCGATGAGGCCCATAAAAACTGGTGTATCATCAGTCACTATTTTTGGTATGTTGAAATCACGCAACGCTCTCATCAACACTTGATCCTCAGGTCTTAACCGGTCGCCTCGCTGTTGATTTACAACGTAGTTTGTAAAATATATATAGTAGGGGAATCTACTTCATATAAATATAGTACATAGGATGAACGCAAACCTTTAAAGAACCAGCGACAACGAGTACGGACTTGATTGCCCTGAGCCCCCAATCGTAGTGGTCCTGCTTCGACAGCAATTCTCGACACAACATGTAGAGTGTAATGAATTTACGCGCTAACAATCGTGCCTCTTGAAAACCTTCGGCCACCAACATAATCTCGCAGATCAACTCAAAATCGGGTACTACCATCGCACAAGGCCTGTAAACGTAGTAATATATTTATTTTACCATTAAATATTTAAAGCATTTGGCCTTTAACTATTTAACATCTCGACAGAATTAAAAACATTACAAGTTTCTTTTTACAACGTTGAATACACAGGTATTATTGTCACCTGAACAGAGCCTTCAAGTTCTCGGGTAGTTCCGTTCTCCCCGCGTAACCCGGGTTCATGGTGATAAACATTCCTACTGTGGGCACGAGACTGATGAACTCGCCCATAAAATCAAATTTCTTCTTCTTGGCTTTGATCGCATCCAATAAACTCTTTACTTGTACAGACACTACGGACAACACTTCCACCGAAATCCTGTTGAATTCGTCAAAGCACCCCCAGGCGCCCGTCTGAGCCAAACCTGTAGTAAAACAAAAGCAAATCATTTCAGTTGTAGAACAAATTGCATCGAAACATACTAAGTTTTTTTGTAAACATAAAATAACCTATTAACCTTTGTAAATATTCCCACATGATTTGTAATCCATTTGTTCGGAACAGTTAAACACATAAACCATGATGCCGAGAGCTCTGCCCAAATCTTTCGTAGTCTCCGTCTTACCGGTACCAGCGGGGCCGGCAGGTGCCCCGCCCATAATTAAGTGAAGGCTCTAAAAGAAAAATCTACCAATGAAGATAGCCAGAAACGTCAAGTTCTGTTGCGATAAGGGTAAAAGTATAAATTAAAATATCTTAATATATATAAATCTCGTGTCACAATGTTTGTCCTCAATGGAGTCCTAAACCACTTAACCGATTATAATA
>DWUN01002013.1:0-14888 GCA_018249975.1 Passova gellias | reverse complement strand
CGACTTTGTTTTATACTATGTAGTGATAGTGATTGGCAATCTCTTGAGTTGAGTACAGTATTAAATTAGCAAATGTGTTATAATAAATTACTAAATGTAAGTATTAATTTATTACTAAATGTATGAAACCGACATGATTCTGATGCCACGATACAAAAGTGTGTTTCTAGCTTAAATATAAGGTATGAGTGTTTGTGGAAGATCCTGTTACAGTTTTCTTTGCCTATAATTATCGAAAATTTCAACATATGTCGCATTTTGTTTTTTTTTCATGTTGCGCTTAACAACTATGTGTGTTATTTACCATCTTAAATACGCAACATATAGTTAACATTCGTTATAAGTATGTTGTTTAGCAGCCCAGTCGCGTATTTTTCTGACAGCAGAATGGACGATCGCCCCTGGGCGGTCTCAGAGGAGTGGCCGGATGTCTTTTCCGGCTCAGCCTCTCACAAATTAATTACCGCAATACTGCCTTCTTCAGTTTTCTTCAAAGCTTATGCGGTTAGTTTGTACCTTTGAAGTACTTTATTCAAACTAACTTTTAACTTATGCCATAGTAACTAGTGGTTAGGTTATATTACCATTAATGTGGTACTAAATAATATTTTACAATATTATTAATAAAATAAAATAACAGTCAATTAGATGATTTAATTAACTTTCAATAACTTAATTTTAAATGAACTAACAAATATAATTGATTAAAATTACAATAAGATTTGTTAATATTCTTTAAAACTAGCAAGATTAAGAACAATGGTATCGTAATGTACAAAAATTGATGGGTTTTCAATATTTCGTCAAGTCGGAGTTAAATGTATACTAAAGTTAACTAGTCTGACCTGTTGCTAGGGATAATGGCCGTAATTGATGAGCCGGAGGTTGTCGATTAGGCTTCCTCCACCCGGACAAACAGAAAGAAAAAGAGACAGACGAAAATTTGTTTGTGGTCTAGTATCGTGTAAATAATTATAAGAACTTTAGAAAACACAGTTATTTTGAAATCACAGGCGGATACTTCAATTTTATTACCATGTATAGATACATGTGCAGATGTAATACATGTACTGTTACTAATTGTTGAGAAAGCCATGTCTATTTGTGTCAGCCCTATGGTTCATCCAATTTAATGATAGTTACTACTGACAGTTATCAATGGTTACATAGTACGAAATGACAGCGAAGTAGATATATTCTAGTTTTGTACATGGTATCATAACCTTATCCATGAGGGTTTAGTATAATCTCAGGCGTAATTTAAAGTTCTACAAAAAAATTTATAACAACATAGTTCGTCAACTTAGCCAATTGGATCACTCTTTCCATAAGTTTTGTGAATTTTAAATATATTTTTTTCATGCGACGTATTGAAAAATACTTTATTATTCTTTATGTTAAGAAATCTTCAAGAAGCGTTGAATTTATTGAGGAATTTTAGAGAAAATCAGGAAAAAAATTACGAGTTTATTCAATGACGTGTCAACAATAAGTGCGTTTGTATATATATTTGTTTTTATGAAAATAATAGAAAAAGGAACAACAATACATTTAAAATCTGAGAAATCATGAGAAATCTGGCTTACTTTATTCTAAATATTAAGAAATCTTTTATAAGTGCTGAAGCTATTGAGAAATAGGGCCATGATAGGATATTTAGGTACTTACTGAAATAAATAACTAACATACTGCACTATCAATAATTTAGAAAATCTGTTACATTTTTATACGTAAATACTTAATAGGTACCTACCGCTGCATTCTTTAGTTGAAAAATGAATAAAATGTTTTACACCAATAAATGACATAAATTGATTCAATTTTTATGTGTATAAATATGCACTATGTTAATTAATAAGGTTTAAAATGCTTGTTAAGGGCAATACTTATCGGTCACTGTTAAAGATAGCTGTTACAGTTAACTGTTGAAGGTGACTGTTAAGGGCAAGTCAAATAAAAATCAAAACATTATATCACAAATATATTTATTGTATCATTGATGTTTATATAACACAGACAAAGTAAAACTATCACTCTGAGAAGTTGATGAATACAAAGTAGCGATTGAAAACAGCCGATAGTGAAATTTTACATTATGTTATTTAAAAAGTGCTAAAGCAGTTCTCTATAAAAGATTAAAAAGAAATGACGTGCTTTATAGTTAAGGCGCAGTTCTTCTATCGGGCCACATTAGAAAGTCTATCAATTGGCCGATCCATAAACTAAAGATGACTGATCTTTTTAAGTAAAAGGCAAACGATGATGATATGATATGTGCTTCCAATATTTTGTCGTTAATTTTGACACAATATATTAAACTTTATGTGAATTATTATTATATGTATACTTTAATCATACATTGTTTCAAATTTCGAATATATTTTTTTATTTATGTTTGCGGTATATTTATGTAAATGTCGACACAATTTTAATTTTCGAACTTTCATTTCATTTGATACTTTTTAATTACGTTTCTGTGGACTAATGTGGCCTAATGCAGCGTGCGTCTGTCTGTTCGACCGACATCCTAATAGCTGTACGTAGACATAATTATTTCAGTCAGGTCATAGCTGGGATAAGATGGTTGGTCGACAGGCAGACCACATTGCATTTGGAACTCAACAGTGACTTAATAAACACAATAACATCACTGGTGTTACAATGTAATCACGCAATCAAATGTAAACGATACATTTTAATACAAACACGCAAATGTATTACGAGTGCTATTGGATATCCAAGAATGTATGTGAAAAATAATGCTATTCGAATTTTCAATACAAAAGACAAAAGGTCAGTCGTGTTTTGTCTTGTAAACTTCACGTGTTGGAAATGGAAGTAATAAAATTTACTTTTTTGATTTCTCACTTATCTAGTCTGAGTAAAGAACGGATATTGTGTAAAAGTCAATAATAAGAGGAAAAGTCCAAGGTAACGCTGGGTAAAGGTAATAACTGAAATGAAGTAGTGCGGATTAAGTATGAACTGAAAAGCAATTTTTCCGTTTTGGATTCATGTTTACAATAGTCAGGATAAGGGCAAACGTTCGACCTTACTCTGTCGCGTCTACAAGCTTGACTTTAAGTTATTGTGGTGTTGCCATATAATTAAAATATTCACTTAATGAAATTTTTACTCTGTGTAATTTAATATTTTATTTTAAATAATATCGAAAATTTAAGTACAATTTTAAGTCACTGAAGAGATCACAATTTCAGAACGGCCTTGGAATGTAGAAAGCAAAGTTAGCTCTCTCCCGTCCGTTTCAATCACACCGATTGGTATAAAACTGTTCATCAACACTAATTTAAAGTATTTACAATTATATGTATCCTCATATTCACTAAATTATTTATATTCAATGTTTATACAAATTGAACTACTAGTGAAATAGGCTTAGGAATATCCTAATAAATTACGAACATTTTACAAAAAAAATATGTACACTCTTTTTTACTTTACTGATATGATAGCCAGTGGGTCTGAGTTTTTCTCTATTACATTAAGTACACAATATTAGAATATTATCTTTTTTTTCCACTGCCAACACTAACAAAATTTACATGTAAATCATAAAAATATTTTTAACGGTCCTCACTACATACATAGCCTAATAACCGGATAGATGCAGGAAAGTACAATGCGATAATCGACATGTTTTGTAAATTGACTCGCGTGTATAAAATTATCGTTCAATTCCCATCAAAACCATCACATAACCGGTAATAAAAAAAAAACTTCTCGGGACAATACTGGTAATAGTTTAATAGTGTTGCGATATATAAAAGATTCATATAGAAAAATTAATGTGAAATTTTCTTTAGTCAGAGTAGGTACCAGTAAAGCAATTACTTACAAAAAAATGATATGAGTGAAACAGAAATAATATTTAATTAAATACTTAATAATAATGTTCATTGATTGTGTTTGTGCGGATATTCCATAAACTATCATTTCTGTTTTTAAGTTATTTATTATTTACATTTCTTATTTTCAAACACATTTCGGCAATAAATGCGCGTCAGTATTTTGAATTGCAATTAATTGATATTGCTTCACGAATATCTCTCGATAAAACAAGAGACATTTTAATAAAACCTAAAAATATAATATAAATTATTGCATTTGTTACATTATTATACTTATATCCAATTATTAATAAGTACTCACATTAAGTTTCATTAGTAATTATCATTAAAATATCATCTAACGAATACAAAGTCACTTCGTGGATGTTTGATTGTTTCATTTACGAATATATACAAAGATGATTTTCTTTTAGCGACGGTATTAAAATTAAAGGTAAAATTTGCAAACATATATTTGGTACAGTTGAACACATTGTGATGACGTTATTGCAAGAAACAGACAAATGGAACACGAAAATATAAGGATCATTAGAAAAAGGCGCGCGATTCTCTTGACATTACAACAATGGCGACCGTTTGTATACTTTCTCTGTCACACTACATACATATATGTATGTAAATGAGCAGGATAGCGTACGTAAAATACTTTTCTTCAGACGATTAAAATTGTACGAAGTATTTTCATTAAAAAAACAACAAAAATTTTAATTTTCATTATAAATCAAACGAAAAATAACCACTAATCATATACTATTATTACTATTTTAAGAGGAAAAGTATTTCTTATTTTTCGTTCCATAATATTTACCTATTTTAATGTTTTTCAATTATCTTTTCAAACGTATGTCATACTGCTTATACGTATATAATACTGACACGTAAAATATTAGATTAATGTAACATCAAATTATAATGTTTTCCCAATTAATTATAAGGAATATTTTTCCAAAAATTAAAAACACGCGCCATCAATTCGAACATGATTGAAAATTAAACCTATTATTATAACATTACACCGATTTATTATTGTACATATAACGATATCTGTACTAACATGATATTTACACTAAGCACTGTAGTACAATCAGGCAATATTATTAAAAACATTCAGTTCATTTTATACACATACAAATGATTAAAAACGCTTAAAACTAGCATATTGGTCGAATAAAATTACAAATGATTATGTTATTAGATAATTGCACTACTTCGTGGGTCGTATTCACTTCTCGTTCAATCGTGAATTTATCCGTCAATACAATGAACGATGAACGATGAATGAAATTTGAATTCATTCGCGATATTCGACAAAAGTGATTTATTGTAAACGAGTCGATATTTTTTTACACTTTGATATGTAGCAATAGATGAGTAACCAAAACGAATTTAAACTATATTCTAATTAAGAGTTTAATGATGTTATCTTTGAATAAGCGAAGTATTGACTCTCACTCTACGGGCGACATTAATTTCATTTTCATCCGCCTACGGATTAGCGAAGGAGTGATACTTAATTTATTTATTTTGTTTAACGAGATAAACAACTTATTTACAGTATTCATTCGATCTTCCAATTTGTGAACGCTAAATGTATTTATTTTAAAATAAAATATCGTCTATTTGTAACAAATTTTATAAATATATATATAACCAGTCATATAACAAATTGGTTACACTGTGATGCTGTTTTACAAAAATAATACGAAATAGCAAATAGTTTTAATAACAATAATAATAAGTCTCAGTATTTTTGACGTAGATATTTGAAAATGTTTTGTTTTTGCAATACAAAAGCAATATAATGTAGAAATAAAAATACATATTTTCATTATACTTATTGATGACGTTAGTGTATATTGTTTGTGTTAGTGTATAATAATATTTCCATCAAATAATTTTATCCCACAAGTCCTTGTTAACAAATAAAAGTATATATTAATTCTCTTGTATAATATCTCCAGAAAATATAATTACAAAACATAATCATCTTCGCGCAATTTTTTTTATGAAAATATATCAAAACTACAAATGTTTTTTAGTGTTTTTTATATTGTTATATTTAATAATCATCTTGAGACGAATATCCTGGTATCCTGGTAACGCCTGAAGCTATAATATGTTGAAGTGCGGGGTAAACTGTTTATTGAGGGAATACTTTTTATTTACGTAATGGTGAAAATCGTGGTTACGAAAGATCTGCGAACGTAGGGCGGAAGGGCGGGATTGCGAAACTTATGAACGCCGTATTTTGAACTTTTTCGTCTTGCGAAATACAAAAAGGAATATTTTAGAACTGTTTGCCAACCCTACACTTATATAAGAGGCACCGTAAGAAAACTTTTGCTTGACAACGTCATCCTAAGAAAGTTGCCTGGACTATAATGCCATTATCACAAGTACGTCCTTACGTTTCTGGATGTTATGTAAATTCCAACTAAATGATAAATAAACTGTGACTACCACATGAATTGGTACCTATGTTTTATTTTACAATTCATACGAGTATAGTAAGGGCAAAGAACTTTGAATGGTCTCTGTTTGTATAATACTTTCAATGATTTGATGATTTTGATATAGGTACACAAGAGAAAAGCATGAAAGGTTGATCGAATCATAATATATCAATAAAGAAGGTAGTTTTCATTATAACTGATGTCAGGAGTCTCTTGAACATAGTACGTTTTTTTGTGAAATTCATGTTTGTCTATGTGTAGAGAGTACAAACAACAGTCAAAAGTGGGTGTATAATAAATTTAAAGTAAGATCACAGCGCACTGCCAGTTAAATGTGAATACTTTAAATAAAATATGAAATAATAAGTAGCTTTAGAGGCAGTTTTGAAAAACAGGAAGAGTAATGAAATCATTTAAAGAATCTTAGAGGTATTATTTCTTAGACGGTAGGTATTCCGCAGTAAAATTTAATACGCCACATATTTTTCGTTTGTGAAGAAACGGAGAATAAAATCCGCTATAAAAATGAGAAAAAATCGAAATAATTTTTGGACTGGCAATATTAATGGAATGACAGGTTTTTTCTTTATGTTAATGAGAAAATTTTTTAGAACTTCTTTGACAAGAACGGTTAGTATTCAGTAGTCTCTGATTTATATAGCTTGACAATTTGATTTCATTTAGAATGAAGCAATCTTAGAGATTATAAAAAAAATCAACTTTATGATGTTGGATAAGCGATTCAACGATTGGGTGAACATTGAACGATATATTTCGTTCACTGTATCAATTATTGCAGACATTCCATTTAAATGTAAAAATGTAGCAGCGGAAATCGATTTACTAGCAAATTGGCGTGTCGAAGCTGTAAAATGTAATAATTCAATCTCGCCGGTGACAATAAGCGCTTCGCCGGGCTTCGGCGTTTATTACAGTCTCACTTTGGAAGTAGGAAATTGTATTTTTACGTCTTCTTCGACAACTAACTTCCACGTTAGCTACAGTTGGCACTAGTGGAGCAACGTTTATTTCATTTATACGGACGTTATATAAAATATAAACGTCGATAGAATATGTTTATTCCTATATACGACAATTATGGCGATATTTTACTATTAAGTTTTTATTAGTATGAGCTATTAAGATTTATTGTATTGGAGGAATATGTAACATTGTATGTGTTATTGAATACCAACATTGTTAGTTCCAATTTAAATTATTTCAGTTTTTTATTTAAAAAATATATATTGATAGTTACTAGAAATTTTGATGGATAAATATGTTATCTATGTTTTATGCCAGTTTGTACGCAAATGTATGTGCAAACACTAAAATAGGTTTGTTTAGGACCAGTCTTCTGTCTGTTTGCATTTGAACTAGAACTGTCCTCAAGAATTTACATAAATAGGTCCCAGATCAAATTTTAATCCCTAACCAAAACAAGGGCATTCATCTCAATGAGGCATAACGGAAGGGAATGAACAAATATAGCAAATTTGCAATCAAAATGATCGTTAATTTCTAATTGTATTGGAAAATAATTCTATTCAGTTTTCATTATGAAATATTTTTTTCGAGTCGTCTATGAAATGCTTGGTTGCTCGCTTGCTTCTTGAAGAAATACAAGAACGAAAAATAATAGTTTAAACCACTTCTATCAGATTGATCAAACCGAGTAAGACATTTAAGTTAAACGGCAGACACTTTTGTAATACAAAGAAGATTATTTCAAAACCGGCGGAACGCAATAATAAAGCGTAATATCGAATTCATTTGCCACCCTAAAATTAAATGTCTCCTCGAACTTGATTATTGAATTCTCGAAGGGACGTCGTGTTTACTGTAATTTCACCCGGAAACTTTCATTTGCCTGAAGTGAAAGCGTAAATGGGAAGCTTTTGAAATCTGACGAAGTAACCTTGTAAGATTTTAATTGTCACGAGTGTGCTGTCTCTATATAAATCAAGTAAATCATTCGACTTCCGTTAGTAGTATGACAACTTGTTTTTTATTCTCAAAGCTGTCAAGGTATTTTCTTTTGTTCCCGCCAGTCCGTAAGAGCGAAATAGCATTGACTACACAAATCTAGTACCTCACAGTTACGACGAACAAACGTATAAATCTATCTCCTATGTTGGAAATAATCAAATTACACTACCAATTGTATTTGTTCGTCCAATTATCCTCGAATTTAGTAATATAATAACGTGACTTTAGTTTTGAATTTGTTAGTACGGCTATCCAAACGTATAGGTTTCTCAAAGTCTGCGTTCGAATTGTCCCAAAGTAATCATTCAAATAGCTCAATAAATCCAGAAAAGTTTTATATGTCGAATGTAGTGAAACGATACGTCGTAAATTCGTCTTCGATCTTCGTGAATCCAGTTTAAAGGCAAAGGCAAAAGGTTTATTCAAACGAAGACAGCGTCTGGTGCGTCACAAACATAAGATTAGGATAAAATGTTAAATTTCTGTCGTAACAAAGTAACGTAAATCATTTAGAAGACACATTCTCAAACTTATTTCGCCTACTACCCACTTTGGGAATCAATTATTTTCTAGCACCTCTCCAATACTACTTTATTTTGAAAGGTTAAAGTCATTACTAGTTTAAAAAAATATCCTCACCGAAATTTACGTTCGATTTAAATACTTTTTATTTACATAAAAAAAAATACCCAGGAATCTGAGACCAAACTGACAAAGATCGGCGGAAATAACATCGTATGTCACTGTGACATTTTGCGCGCGCCATTTTTATCATCGATAATTCACCTTCCAGTCACGACTACATTTTACATTTAAAATAAAAATTCATGTCAAAGTACGCTTTAGCCATTACGCTCGAAGCAGAGGTATTCCAATTTTAAATTGGCGATTAGAACAACAGTTTGAATATTATTACATTGTGAGGGCCTACTTATTACTACAAATTTGTATTTCGAATAAATTATTTTTATTATGTGAAGAAAGCAGCAATGGAGAAAACGACTTCAAGGACTGTAGAATTAGGAATATACATTACTATTGAAGTCTTCAGAGCTTAAAAGCTTAAAATAACGGATACCTTCACTAAAATCACGGGCAGTTAAAACAGGTTGGTGCTTAAAAAGAAAAGTTTGAACGGCGTAACTTTGAAACTTTCGAAACATGTAATTAGTATGCACAGAGCTATTCGATATTTGTGTTAGTTTGTCTCCAAAATGGAACAAAACAGTAATAAAGGACTTTGGAAATGTCCAGTGAAAATGAAAAAGTAACGGCGTATTTCCATGAAAGACTACGCAATATAGATATCAATGCTATTTTTGGTTAAAGTTACTCGTATGCTAGATTATCAATATTAAATTGAAATATTATTATTATTAAATATTAAAAGATTACATTGTATTAAATAAAGATTGTTATGTAAATGATCTCTATATAAATAAATCTCTTTTTCAATTCACGTATTATTATGCTTATGAAATCGTACTTAAAACGCCGTTTCTTTAAAATATGTATAATTAAGTACGTAATTTTTTTACTTTGTGTTAGTATAAAATTCATATTAGACCGTGGGTTTTTTTAACTTATCGAGATAATCTTTTGTACAAAACCTGACTTGTGGGATAAAAGTTAAATTTAACAAACTTTGCAATGTCTATAACATTAGACGAATTCTGTACAGCGCGACTTACAAGTGTTTTATATATACATACCTCTTTATACAAAACGTTGAATTTCATACATACATGATAGTTTTTCGTACCATAATTATTCCCTTTCATTTTACTCCATAGTTCTTTGGCTGGCCATAGGTTTTATACATAGTTGGTTCCCGTTAGAGTTGGTTCGTTCATCACTTCTTTGGGTTACCTGAAAAGGAAATTATGTATGATAATCGACAATTAACATGAAATAACGATTACTTGCGAAGGACAACAAGTAAAATCTTCATGTTCTTTATCTAGCTTTAGTAAGTACTAACTAAGAAATTGTGGAAACTTCATCCCTAAGGAATATAGGCTTAGAAAGATTGTACGAAACTATTTCGCTTTGAAAGTTAGACATCTAACATTTTACATTCACGCTTTTTGGTTAATGAGGTAAATCCATTTATTGGTTTTTGTAAATCAATATCTGCGCGAAGATATTTGTAAATGCACACCCACTCGTATATAGCGCAAAACAATCACCGCAATTATATATATAGATGCTTTGATGTTCAAATGCTACTCGACAAGACCACTCTAGACACTGCTTTATACCGTCGCATTGCAGATTTACTCGTATGTGCATATAAACAGCTATCCGAACAGACGTACAGTACTCCCCGAATAAGTTCGACCGATACCGAATAGGACCTATGATGTCGATAGAGGTAGTGTTACTCGTTAATTGGACTATCCGTTGGTAATAGACCTTCATGACAATGTCACGGTTAGGTACATAACTTCATAACGTAACAAATAAGTAATAATAGTAGATATAAAGTTTTTACATGCTATATATTGCTTATTATCATAGACTTCTACGATTCATAAGATAGAGAATTTTCCAATTCTGCAATATTCTTTATCAATGTAAGTATCTCTAAAATCCATCAAATACAGCCAGCTTTGTTTAGGAAAAGAAAAGAGAATTTTAAACGTCATTCAAAACTATACATTATACACACGTAATATAAAAAGGGAAAAATGTTATTTCCATAGACAATGCTGATTGAAAAGAACGCTTCGCGTTGTGAATTCTATTAGGTTCGAATGGCAATATTTGACAATAGTAACGAACTGTGGGCTGGTAATTACGAGTACATTTGACAGTGTTCATACCGATGAAAAAATGGTGATATTTAATGTAATCGCCTGAATCTAGCGAGCAAATTTATTACTGTGATTATTTCACCTATTTTGTCTATGAAAGCGTTAAATGACTGACAATTTTCGTCTTGGTAATTATAGATAATTTGGACGGTGAACGTTAATGATGTCATGATGAATTAATCAGTTTCGATGAATGCTGTTGTTATGATTGCGATCACTAAATTTACATCTACACTAAGTCTTAGCAAATAGTCTCCGGTCTCGGCAGTAAAACAGTCGAATGCTAACAAAACATCTTATAACCTTAAGATATTCTAGCTTTTAGAGATGACAGTCAGTTAAAGTTAGGATAATAACATGAGGCTTTTCAAATGCAGCGTTAAAAGTTTTCGTTAACGTAGGCAACGTACTGGCAGCTGCGTTAGTATTGCAGGTGTCTATAGGCGACGGTGACTACAGTCCGGTGGTCCGTCAGTCTGTTTGCATGCTTTTTGAATTAAAAAAAAAGATTAACACAATCACTATTGCATTTGGCACTCACTTCTAGCACATGGTCTCTGGTCTCGCGGGCGCGGGCGGCTGCGGCTGCTGCGGCTGGTCCGCGGAGCGCTGTCGCGGCAGCTGTGAGGAGTCCAGCACGATGGACGGCCGCGGCGGCAGGCTCTCGCTCACCATGTGCGACAGGGACAGCTCGCTCGACGCGTTAGTGTCGCCTGCCGTACAGTTCACTGTCTCATCGTTAGGCGATACGTTGTAAGCGACTAGCTTTGCCCGCGTGGAAATCAGTGTGTCACAAATATTAATTTAATCTTAAAAAGTATCCTATGTTACTTCTGCTACCTCCAAGAATGGTGTGCACAAAGTTTCATGATGATCGGTTAGTAGTTTTCGCGTGAAAACGTAACAAACAAATTTACATTCACATTTATAATGTTATAGTAGGGATACAAGTTGGGAATACGTTGACATGTCGACTTGGCACTTTTGTTTAGTTTACACTTTTGAATCCCGTGGGAATATCGGGATAAGAAATATCCTTTGTTCATTACCAGGCTTCAAACTATGTCCACACTAAATTTCATTACAATCGGCCGAGCGTTTTGTATTTGCCGAGAAAACTGAACAAACATACACACTACTAAACGATTTCTAAACTGTATTTAATGTCTTTTAAGTATCTAAGAAATGAAGGAATTAATTCGTAGGTAGGTAATTCGTTGGTTGTAGATGGACTGAGGCTAGCTTATGATTACGGTGACGTCATCATTCATTAGCTTTTTCAGTGCTCACCAGAAGGCTGTCTAGGAACTGGCAGCAAAACCTCCCCGCACGTGTCGTCGTCGAGCAGCGGCTGTAGCGGCGACGGCAGTTCCCGACTATCTATAGCCGACGATCTTCGTAATGAATGCCTGATTTGAGATATACATAACTGTTATTAGTACAATTCATATTTTGCCTTTTATGGCGTACAAATTACTCAATACCAATACATATTGGACTACCATTCACATATATTTAAGTTAGATATTCAAAATCGTCAATTTAATACCCTAGTATTGTACATGTTATATCAAAAATGTTATTTACTTCTCCTGTCGTCAGTTCAATACCCTAGTATTGTACAAGTTACCTATATTAAAAATTGTATTTAGTTCTCTCGGGGCTTGTATAAATAGTGTATGTACCTCTGGTGAGGTATCCGTCTGTCGACGGTGAGGTGCGTGTGGAGCTGCGGCGGCGGCTGGGGTTCCTCGGCGCTGCTGTTCACGCACACGCTGATGCTGACCGTCCCGGCGGCCGCCGCCCCCGCAGCGCCCGCCACCCCCCCGCGCTCCGCCTCCGCGGCCGCCTCCTCCTCCTCGTATCTGCTCAGGATAGACTCCATTTCTAGGCTACAGAGTTGAACGCCCAGATTGCACCCATATAGATTTTGTGTTTACACTTATGTTGTGATCGTTAGTGCGTGTAATGCGATGCGGTGTTTTGGTGATGTTTCATTGTTAGTTCGTTAGCGTCGCGATTAGCGCCAATAATGTAGTTAGCGCCAAGTATGTTAGTATCGTTATAAATAAGGATTACGTTTGAAAAGTATCCTTTTATAATAAAAATAATAAATGTTCGATACGTTCCGAAACCGATATGTTACCGCGGGCGTAGTATGTTTAAGTTCCTTGAAATGCACATAGAGGGATACTGAATTAAACCCAAAATTAGTCTCCAAATAACATACATATGATAACTTTCTTTATTGTATAACGCAGTTGTGTTAGATTAAACCGAACTGAACCGAAGTATTATTATATTACACTATCTTTTGCCCGCAACTTAGGGCAGCATTTTAATTTCCTAGGATACTTTTATTGCAAAAGACATTAATTCACGCGGATGAAGTTGCGGGCAAAAGCTAGTGTAGCCTATATTGATCAGTGACAATGTAGCATTCAAATGGTGAAAGAATTTATGAAATCGGTCCAGTCGTTTTTGATCTTATTCGTTACATACACACATACACATCTATCCTTTTTATATTATAGTATATAGATATAGATAGAAGTATAAATTAGTATAGATTAAAATCATATGCTACCGCAAGTAATGAAGCAATACTGAATTTTGTAAATTGAACTCACCGCCTCTGAATCAGGTTCTCCATGATGATGTAGTCGTCTTCCTCGGCGCCTCGCAGATGTTCCTTCTCCATGAAGAGTGCGAATTCCGGGTTGGACATCTCGCTGGCGTGGCGCCTCCGCACTGACGGTGAAGCCGCCCGCGCCGGCGAGAGTAGCCGAGAGGCGATTGGGGTTCTATGAATAGTGGATGCGTTTTAATTTATTTAGTGGCCTTTGACTGACTTCTCAGTCGAGTGGATAAAGACCCAGGGCTGTAGCTAGAATCGAATTTGTGGTAGGGCAGCATTGGTTACAAGTAGGGCGGAAGCAAAAAAAATATTGTAATTGATCACCCCTCGCACCTCGGGCTCTTAAATCAATCACCATGTACGAGTATATCAATGACCTTTAGGTTACCGGAACGTTTGTGTGAGGAGCAAATTTGTTTATAAGCTGTCTGGTCACACTATTAGAGGCTCTGCCTAGTTCTAGCTAGTAGTGTGAGGGTATCCCAAGACATTATTATTACACCATCGTATGATAATATATACACCGTATAACAATTCCTTTCCAAGCGTACCAAACTAACGTGATTGTACTGTCGTACATGCGACTGTCTCAAAGCGACTTTAAGTTAATTAAGGCCCATGTCGTGTGGCTGCGCATCTACCCCCGGCGTACCATAGACAACGTGTTTGCTAATCCCCGTTACCGCAAAATACGGGTGTCTAAAGCGCGCGCTGTGTTCCACGGAGGTTTGAATGGCGAATAAAGTGCTCTCTGTTCACGTCCTTTGAGGCGTCAGGTGTTCAAGGGAGCGTTTGTTCGTACGTTTACGAGCGCCGATGTTTGTTATTAGAACGAAGCGGCATATGAACGGTGAGTAATAAATATCAGGGTTATAACGGGTACAAAATTGTCCCTTTTATGTCCAAAGGCTAAACCTTCTAAGGGATGATTTTAAATCGCCTTTAATACTAGATTGCCCAAGGCCGCCATTTTGACTGTTCTTAAATGAGATTAAATTAAAATTAAAGCAGTCACTAACTGTTTTGAAATATAATAAAATTAAAATTAAAGCAGTCATTTTGACTGTTTTTAAATGAAATATATAAAGTCATATTGCTTTAAAGAATTGGATCTTTATAAATA
>DWUN01002012.1:0-14890 GCA_018249975.1 Passova gellias | reverse complement strand
CAGCCACGGGAGGGTTCTAGCTTTATCTGGAGCCATATTTTTAGGTAAATTACAAATAGGCGCGGGTGCCGGCGGTACCATCAGTGCCGTGCGTGCTATCGCTACGGGGGATCGCGCTGTAGTGAGCGTACAGAGTAAGAGCGGCGGCAAAATGTCACAGTGTAGTATAATCGTTTATGCTCTACATTTATTACTACATAACCAGTGATAGCTCAGTGGTTTTCATTTCAGCTTTCAACAGGCGAAAGAAAACATTGTGAGAATATCTGCACACGTTAAAGTGTGCTTGCTATACAATTAAATAACATTTTCAAAGCGTGTTAAGTAACGTAACCGCACTAGGCCAGTGCCCACTAGGTTAGTGTGGTAAACTTCTGCCTAAAACAATAAATTTCCTTGTTACCAGCAGTATCAAGGCTACGTTCAATATACAAATGCTGTTTCTTCAAAAAAGAAATTATAAAACGTTCTCTTGTCTCTTCTCAAGGCTTATGAAACAGAGTTATATACTTTTAATAAACAAACGTAAGTAAGTACACTTTAGTGAAAACCTCCTTCGTAATAATTTTATACTGATTTGTTTACTTAGTACAGTGATTATAGGATTGTAAAAAGCTTCATTAGCGGGACAAATTTCTTGACACAGAAACTGAAATATTACACTGTTATTATCTCTTGTACGCCGAGAGGATGGAAAGCATCGTTAACAGAACAGGTATCTTAACGATGTTTTCCATCAAAACCACAAAACGTAACACTTCTTACATTGTACTTAGTTAAGTACTTTAAGTTTGCAGTTTCGAGTGATAAAATAATAAGCATTACAAGTATTGGTACAATAGCTTTGAAAATGCTTTTCAATATATTCCAATCAGATATTTTATTTTGACGCACAACATCCTTTATAATTCTTATCAGATGACAGATAGATACATGTATTTGTGTTTTATAAAATACACGCATACCATGTGAACAGGTCTACTGAATAAAATATTTTATTCTATTTGTTATGTACTTGTTTATTTCTTGCCCAGTTCTGAAGGTTAAATGTAAAAGAAGTCTTAAAAAAATTGCACTTGCTCCGTGAGACACATACCTTCTGTGCTTCTTCCGACATATATCATTGTAGAATACTTTTTTAAATATTTTTATACTGTAACACACAAATTTATATGCGAGTCGCGTAAACGCACGTAGTATGTACACGAAGACATCGGAAACGAATTTTTTCGTCTAGTCTCCCTTCGTAGACTGCTAGCCGACAGTTTTTTTTCCTGTTGCGGTGATAACGTCGTTAGCGAGGTTTTTAAAAGGTTCTAACAGTATTTATTTGGCAGCTAATGTCAGTTATATCGAACGGTTCTTAGGATACTCAAGAACTGTTTGTGAATGTTTTAAATGGAATTTATGTATCGAACTTTATGCCACCATGTACCTTTATTTATTTTAAAAGAAATGTGTGAATTTGCAAACGAATAACAAAAAATTCATAATTATTATTGATAATTAAATTACAAAAGACCCATTAGACAAATTAATTAGGCCGTTAACGCGATCTCTTAAACACAGTATTTCAATGAACACTGCATGTTTATATCCTTTTTCAAATGTCTTGTGCTTTAAAATGTCACATTCGATATGTAGAACTAACAAAAAGACTAATCACTTACCCAGTAGATTTTTTTGTGAGTTTCTCGGCGGGCCTGTAAGAAAACAGATTACACAAATTGTGCAAACGTCTATCTACCTTAATGCGAAATGTACTCGATTTCCATCACGATGATTTATGAAAAAGGTGTCGCAAGTCACAGTGGTTTCAATCGTTTTATAAAGCTCTTTCGGTTTAAAAAGAGCAAGAAATAAAAATCAAACAGCAACGCTTTTCTCGATCAGGAGTTTGTTTGTTTTGTTACGTTTGTTCTGAGGCAAGCCAACTGCTGCTGGCATAAAACGAATCCACCGAACGCTCTGGGCCCTCGTATGAAAACCGCGCCGGGTGGTCTTTATCATTTTAATGTAAACAAAACTGGAAACCAAAACAATGCGATGCTAAAATACAAAGCAAACAGCGATTGCATTCCGCACGCATGCTAAACGGCGTAACAAAAGATAAAAGATAAAAATATAAAACTCGTTTCTTTCGACCTGTCAAAATTTAACACCTTACGCCTCACATTGTGACTATCTTGTAGCTTTGTTGCTCTGACAAAGGCATATAAAGGTTGCGAGTTATGAGGTCTTTTTAAAAACTACATTCAAAAAATATCAGACAATTTTTCGTGTTAATAATACACGTTGAAATTGGAAGGTGCTGGTTGGTTTGTGAAGGAAACACACGTGTGGTTTTATTAGTTAGTTGATCATTTTCATCATTTGACTATGATAACTGTCAATAGTTGATTGTATCGTTAATTGCGTACGTATTCAGAATTTTGAATTAAAATGTTGGACGTCATATGCCGTGTCAAAGATCACGTAGTTATTTATTGTAATGATGATTCTTTGGAAATGTTTTAAGTTGCAAAAACGCGCATGGACGTCGCTTTAAGTTATTGCAGTCGCTTACAGAGAGCCGTTTCATTTGAAGTGGTGTACAAATTGAATGATGAGCAATCAATCGACAGCGAGCTCGTCAAATCAAATAAATCACCGACTTAACGAGTCTCCGATAAACATTTATAGACGGAGCGTACATTTGGCTATTTTACAAACACTCGATGCGTAATGGTGCATGGTGACTCTGTTTGTCTGTGTTTTACGGTAAGTCAGAAAAGATGTATGACCGATTGTTGGGAAACCGCTCGAGTATTTGTCTAGCGGTACTTCGCGGATGGCGTGACAGTATGGTAATAGTCGTCTAAAATATGCGTATAAATATTTTTGTCGATCGTAAAAGTCGGCTTCGGCACCGTGAAGTGTAGGCAGCGATTGTAGTGTATTGCCACACTGTTTTATTGAGCGATGACATGCGGAATGGAACGCGTGCACGATTTTGCTCTTAAACGCTTTAACGGGCAACGAAAGACATATTTCTGTTTCAAGGAGCACATTTTGTATGGCATAAAGACTATTTTGGATTGCATTGGCTATTATATTAACGGCATCTTGTGTCACTGGCAATGAAGGGGCAGGTTGTTTCCACCAGGGGTCTGGCGGGACCTCAGACGCTATGGCCTCCCGCTGCGAGTGTGAAGCGAATAAGCGCAACTCGATAACTCTTTGAAGCAATGCCATTAGCCGATGATGTATCGAAGTATTAACTCATTAAAATTCAAACCAGTTTAAAAGTTAAAGGTTAAAGACTTCATAAAAACCACTATCGTTCAGAACCCGCCGGGACGCTGATTATGAGTGTAAAAAATGGTTGTGTGAAAGCACAAAGCGGTATGTTGATTGCCTTTTATTTACACGAATGGTAATAAAGATTAATTCACGTGTGAATGAATATAATTTATATAGCTTCACGGTGATTTATCGTGATGTTATAAAGCAATAAGGATCCCATACAATTCACTTGTAACGAACATTATAATGTGATTTGTTTTATCTGTTTACTTAAGCTAATATTTTAAATTATAACTTTTAAAATACTTATGCCGTAACGGATTGCAGTTCACTAGAGTAATAATATGAATATGAAAATATGAATTATGAGTGATAATCACGAGTACCTATTTGTTATGTGCTGGGTGGAACATTCTAAAATCTACCTATTCAGAAATTTGTAAATGTAAATCATGTAAATTTCATCAGTTGGCTGATCACCATATTAAATAGTCTACCTAGTTTAGGATAGCCACGGTTAACGTCATGTCAACGTATTATTATTAGTATCTGTGCAACAATTTTTTCGTCTCTCTGCTTGAAGACAATTAAAACAAGCGAATTCTTTCAAATAAGAATACGTTTTACGAAGTATCCTTGCGCATGATAAATACGTATTTTAGTTCCAAAAAATCTTGTTTAAAATTCTTCTTGTTCTTTCAAAAGGTTTCTAAGCGACAAACTCAGTAAGTATCGGGTTCCGTTTATGTTCGTTATGCCATAAAGTTTATGAAGCACAAAACCTAGTGTTGTCGTTTATTCATGTTCTCTAAGCTGTTCACACACTTTCGTTCACTTGTTTATCACTGATGCCGGGACGTAAAGGGAAGTAAAGGCCTCGTGTGAGGAGGCCGACGCGTTAAGAGCCTTGTTTGTGTCGCATTTTCAATATAATAAAATGTTATGTATGTTTGCGAAGGTACTGTTATACAGTTTGTGCGTCTATACAAAACTGATAAAACATTATATATGTATGAGGAAATTCTGTCGACGTTCTGGGACACTTATACGCGTAGTCCTGTCAGCTTTGAGTATGTGTTTTGTTAATGCTATCCAAAAGCAAAAATCACCTTTTGATACGCTAAAGTTGTGATATATCAAAAACGTAAATTTCACGTACGTACACTACGAATTAAAAGAAAAAAATTACGTATCTCATTCATGTTTTTGATGCACTGCATTTCGTAAGCAAAATTAAATATCCGTGATCATCGCTTGAAACATTGGGTTCGCAACAAAGTTTTCGCGAATTTTGAATAACAAGGCAACCCAAAATATAACTCCATTAAACTTGGTATTTTCCGTTTCTGTTCATGTCCCTTTGTAATCTTTATGCCAGTGTTAAAATTCTATGTTCGTAAAACTTCTGGTTTCTGCTATTAAATTTTACATTATCAGCGTCATTAAAATTTTTATCATTTAGGGATTACTGTGTAGAATGAAGTACGGTTAATTAGTTAATAACTTTAGTAAGTACGGCAGTTACCTTAGCTGTGATAGTTGCAGAAACTAACCGCTGAGGAGGGTATAACTCTGAGAATTCGCCGTTCTGGGGCGAAACATATTATGTTAATAGTGGTACCTTCATATTCTGGTGTAGGTATATGTTTCATACGTTATTTTAAGTGCACGCGTTGTTTCGTACAGAGGTTGCATATGTACTGCGTGCAGAGTACATTATAAAGTTTGAAAAAAAAAATTGATTATGACTAACTATTTGGTTACTATAGCACCAGCTCTACCTAGTTTGGAATTTTGGCCTGGTATAAGCTGCCTAAGTTTTAAATGCTTAATTCATTTATTAGTGAAATAAGTAAAACTGCTGCTAAATCTATATACAATTATATGTCATTGCCTCAACCCAGCCCCTTTGGGGTCAGATCAAGAAAATAATTTATATTTATGTTTTTGCTAGGGAAATTGGTATCAAACCATTTAGGCTTTCGTTTTAAAACGGCGCTAACATATTATTAACATCTAGTGTAAATGAATTCAAACACTTCAAGACTATCTGGCACAGAATTTCATGATTCGGTTTTAAATCAACCTTTTTATAAATGAAAAAAATAAAACTGACTAGGCAAAACCATCACCGACAGCGGCACGTCGTAATATCAATAATTCATCGTGAAACTAAAAAAGCACTCCAGTCGAAGTTAATTAAAATGTCCCGGAAAGGACGCCCATTACCGGGGGATGAAAAAGCGATTTCCCCTAGAGTGGGTTTTAAAGGAATCGACGAGGTCTCAAGTCGATTTTAGTGAGCGAGGAACACTTCCCACCGCGGACTTGTTAACTAGCAAAGGTGATGATGTTTATCACCACATAGTATAAAACAAAGTCGCTTTTCGCTGTTTGCCCCTATGTATGCTCAGATCTTTAAAACTACGGAATGGATTTGGATGCGGTTTCTTTTAATAGATAGAGTGATTCAAGAGGAAGGTTTATATGTATAACTAGTTTTCGCTCGCGACTTTGTTCTCCTGGAATAGTGACTTTGGAGACATTTTAATTTTCTAGCATAAACAGCAGTTTCTATCTGTATTATTTGCAATATAAGTATCCTAAAATGCTACCTAAAGTCACGATTCCACGCCGACGAAGTCGCGGGCAAAACATAGCGAAGCATAAAAGTAAGCGTATGAGAACATCTGAGTTCTACTTCTGACGAGAACAAATATTTATTACAGGTATCTTAATATTATAATATAACAAATTATCTTGTGTTTATCCTTTTCATTTTTTACTAAGGTCTCTTACAAGTTTGTTTGTGTATTCGCTAGAATGTTGTATCAACGCGTTTCGGTTACTTTCTTGCGATATGACAGGGGGGTTAGAAGTTTCCCGTTTCTACAAGCTTAAAGACTTCCCGACGGTTTTCTTTTATTACTATCTTTCATTCTTTCATTTTTATTGACGCTCCTCATCCCGGTCGTTACAATAACTTTTATTTTCCTTTAAGCCGGTTTCGTTTGAAATAAGCTAATTTTAAAATATTTTGTGTTTTAAACAATTTGCTATACTTTGTCTATAGATAATAGCTGCACTTTTATTTTTTATTAGATACGTTAAAGCGGCACAAATAATTGGTAAGAGTTTAAAAAGCCTAGACGAGAGCTAACCGCATTAAAATTAATTATGCTTAGATTAAAAAAAATTAACTTACGAAAGAAGAAACTGTAGCCGTTTTTGCATAAAATTACGGAAACTTCCATAAAACTTCGGAAATGTAGTAAGAGAACAATAAATTTACATTTTGAAAGAGTTCTCTTAATGTTCTTTTATTTTCTAAATAGGTCACTTTATTCCGTTTTATTCAGAAAAAAATGTTCTGATTCCTCTCGCTGACCTAATTTATGTGCAAACTTAGCGGCCAAGCAGAAAATTATCGTTCTTTTTTTAAATGAAAGCCTATAACTTTTCTTTATCAACTGGGGGAGTTCATTCCGTTCATTAACGCGAAGTAACGACCGCATTGTCTTGGGATTCGGAAACTACGGAATAGGGGATAACCTCTAATGAGTCTTGTCGCCAGGTCGTTAGAGGACCTCGATTTACGCCTTAAACTGTGGAACTAGTGTTTCGAGTTGAACAACAGATTCCTTTGTTTATTTTATACAAACTGTACAAGGTTGAAACAATTAAATTACCCATTAAAACACATTGCATCACATTAGTTCTTTGTTGACATACAAACAGTGTGCTATCATGACCAGGGCATATAACTGACTAATAATTGTCTACATCTTCAGGAATAACATTCAGAACGCCCTACGAGACTGACTGGCACGGAGACCATTGTGCGCTGTGGCTCGTCAATCACGTCAAGTTTTAGACCGTTACGCGATGCCTTTCCATTTACAACTTTAACATTAATACTGTTAGATAATGGGAAAAAAGCATAACTTAACGAATAAATTTCAACCCTGTTCCTTTATAAATTCAAACGGATACTTTATAACGAATTTATTGTTTTAAAAAAATTATGCATTGGAATAATTTTTTCATAGAATTAGATACCTGCTAATGCGTTGCTTGAATTCATTAAAGGTTTTATTTGTATTAGTATTCAGGCAAGGATTTTAAATTGCATAAAGGTAACGCCCATACGCACATGATTAAAAAAAACAATAACTATATTTAAAGTATAAGTTTAATTTCAGTTTGGAAACTGTCTCAATTTTAATTTAACATTGTAATCGTATAAGCGGAAGTCACGTAAATCCGTGCCGGCCAGTATAAATACCGATCAGTATAATTTAAAACAAACACCTGCGGCTTCTAGCGAATTTAACAAGACACTTTATTGAGCGAAAGGCGATCTATTTATAGTAATAAGATTTATTGTTGGCCGTTGTTTAACTGTGTAGGCATTTTGCGCCGTTAAGCCCTTGGTTCTTAACCTGGATCTAATTATATTTTGCATAATGGACAACTTATAGAAATTTTAAAGTTGTGATTCTTTGTTGGAATATAGTAAGGTGCCGCTTCCGAAAAGACTCCTTTGTATGCAACTGAGACGGATTAAACTATAGGAGAACTCGACAGTGCGGCTCGATTATACGGCCCTTGCGAATATACTAATCATAAGTTAACGATAAGATTACGTCAACTGTGTAACGTCGCAATAGCAAACGAGGTATAGTATGTAATTCGTGCCTTAATTATTTATGTTTAATGTTAAAATCGGTAAAAGTTTCAGAACCACTATCCTGCAATGCTGCAATTGCCTGAGTACGATGCTCACGGCACTTTCAATTACTAAATATTTACTTACCTATAAGAAATATCTATATTGTCATTTTCAACCGCTACGCACTACTCAACTACACTCAACTATACTCAATAATAATATAAGTCCAAAACTTCATATTCTTTATGTTCTATATTCAATTATAATTGAGCAAGTATGAAAAATTAGCGTAACATTTTTCCATCGCTACCAGCATAAAGAGATTGAAAAAACAATGAATAAGAAATGTGCAGTAACGTCTGATGAAATCCATCAAGTTTTGAATTTCCTGCAGATGTTTTCATTTGTTTGTCTGTCTAAAGAACTCGTGAAATGGAACGTTCTAGTACCGGTGTTATTTTAAAATATACGATGAGCTTTGCAAGGCGTAAAGTTCTTATTTTACAGCCTTCCATTCAATCGTGCGAAATAAAAATATAAACCGTATACATTTATGTATTTTCAGATATACCCGTAAGTTTACAATAGCGGTTTAAGTTATGGTCGAAACATTAATTATGGTCGAAACGTTGTAACCGGTAAGCGTCTCAAAAGTAAATACTGGTCTTATTCAGGGAATTGTAGGGTTTACTGTTTATAAATCTCACATGCCCCGAAATACTCCCTCAGGATTTCGCGGGTATCTTTCGAAGATTTCCTTCCCGTCAACAAAAAAAAGATATTAGTCTCTTCCATGGCCGAAGTACGTCTGTAGCAATCCATCTCACCTATGCAGTGGGGATCTTTGTAAGCAAGTATTTATTTATAAATGTTAATTTAACGGCAGACTATTTAATTAATAATAATAATAATAATAGTTCATAGTTTCTGCAGGAAGACGTCTCTTAAACATATCACCTGAAAATGAACACCACTTGGCCTGGGCCCGTGATGTTCATGTAATTACCGAAGCAATTTCGAGATAGAGAATCTTTAAAAAATATTATATCTAGGGACAATTCCACACGTCCTCGTTTGAAACTAAAACTATGTAGATTAGTTATAAATGCTAGTTTTATAACATTGTATGACAGGGGTCAATGACTCACATCCCCGATTGTGTTCATCTTATCCGCTCGACACATGTGACAAGTGTTCTTTTTAATTGTGTCTTCTCGTTAGCGACTCAAATACAAGGCATTAATTACTTTGACAAATACTGGCGTCACCCAATCTTCTTTCATTGTCCAAATTTGGATAAGACCCCACATTGCGAGAAACGGACACAATGAATCTTTAGTGTAGAAAATATTGTTTAAAAGGGAACGTTGTTTGCTTTTGAATAAGAAACGAAAATGTCATCGTCCGATTCTCATTATAAATTTTTTAACTGTTTCGTAAGTCATGTTAAGCCCTCCAGACAGCTATCATCGACAGTAGCGAGTAAAGATTACAGCCAAAATTAAAGACTTTAACCAATCAAACGAATTCCCCAGATATCAACATGCTGAAATATTCAGATGAGCGCTTAAGCTAAACATCGCAGTTGTATAAATAATTAAACTCTTGAGGGAAAAATCCTCTAATCCTAGCAACAATTTATTAGAAAGGCCGTTTCGTTGGTTTGCGCTCCGTGAAAAATCGCTCCATTATTGTCGGAAGGGAAACTCACCGCCGCTCGTATTTCAAAACAACACATTATTGTTTTCTTCTCGTTTTGTTACGCGGTTAAGCTTGTTATAAATTTCGCGGAATGACTTTATAACTCTAATTTTTATATCCTCTATTTATTGGGCATCGATAAAACACTGAGATTTATAACATTTCGCTGAATTCGTTAATTGGAATAGCTCGAACAGTTATTGTTAATATTTATGAGCGCTTTAATTAATCTAATTAATTTCATTAGTTCTAGTCATAATCTAATATGTTCTATATTCTTTAGAATTGGACATTCTTGTATTTTAATATGGTACGACTGGTATAGCCAAAACCTTGATGTGGGTTGAAAAGTATTTTCACTTAAGGCTTTGTCAGCATAAATTCTTCTTCTGGTTGAATGGGACGATTTTTATAAATTAAAAATGAAACCAAGATTTTGAAATGTGTCATTCGGGAACGTTCAAATTACAAAGTTAACTACAGTGATTGAACTACAATAAACGATTATTCAATTATGTTCTAAATTCTCCGGCAACTACATTCATCAACATTCACATGTTATACTCGAATCTGTTTTGTCATTTTTCGTAAGTAATCATTTTGGAAAACGATAATTTATTAACAAAAATCTGCTGTCGAAACAAATTTAACTATTGTATTAAATGTACACAAAATATAATGGTTAACAAATCTAGCTAAACTTAATAAACCACCGACGTCTTTGAGGATTTTTTATTATATTTGAATAGTATACTTTTCAATGTTCGTTATAATGGAAAACGTTTTCCTCTCAGTAAGGGACCCAGCATTACGAAGTTTGGAAGGGACGACTGATAATAAGGAAAATGAAATGCCCAAGGGAAATTAACCATTAGTAGGCGAATTTACCTAAAGCTCATTATCTATTTACGCCAGAGGAAGATTTAATCTAGTGTTAAAGAGTAAAGATAAATTTAGTGCATTTTAGTACTTATATAACAATTTCTTTTCTGGCCTGGAGACAGATAGTCAAAAAAAGGTGACCAAATATTAAATCTTAACACGTTATTGCTAAGAGTGAATACATTTACTATAATTAATTATTAATTAGAGGAACAAATGATTTAAAAAATTAAGTAAGTAAAATAATGCAATCGGTATAACACAAGTCATTTTACTCTTAAGACCTAGATCCAAAAAATATTGTTGGAAAGCACTGAAAATTTGTGAAAATGTGTCTTATTGTGTCGTGTAAAATATACTTTTATTGATTCAGTTAATACAGTTGCACTAAAAATTAAAATGGAAACTATAATCAAGTCACTATATTTAATTCCAAACCTTCAATTATGTGTCGTAAAAGAATATAATGGCCTTTCCCTTTATATGCAAACAGTACAGTACAGTAGAATGTGCGATCGAAGGAAGGGTGAAACGAATCTACGCGTTGTAAATAACAATTCAGTATCATCTAGGGTCCAACTAGCTTGCTCGTATAACGCAATAAGAACTTTATTTATAGATTTAAAACGAATCCATATTTATATATTTCCACAGCTGGTACTGATATGTATTACATTTTACGTGAACATTTCATAACATTTTCAAGCACAGTCATTTTTAAGTAAAGCTAATTCCATCTTTAAAATGTGAAAGTTGGTTAAAAATTTTCATCAGGACTTGCCTACTGAAGTCTAACAATTGTGACTAGTAAGCGAGTAAATAAAATGGTATTAGCTGGTATTGCATAGGGTTGCCATTACTGGTTTATTATATCTATTATAATATATCTAGATAATGTATTTAATTGTACATTATATTACGAGAGGAAACCTACAGTTTGAACAATATATCGGAAAATTTAAAAAATGTGAGCAAGTACCTAATATATATTTAAATAATCGACATCAAACTCGCTACTTACGACAATTTAAGTATAGTGGCACCGCTACTAACTGCCGTAGATTTTTTATTAATTCATTAACATAAGCTTAATACAAAACAGCACAGACTAATACATATATTAGGAGATACAAAACGATGGGAACGTTAAAGCGAATCCACTCTTTTCAATTATAAATAAGAATTCACACAAGTATAAAAACCCAATCAAGTCGCCGCTGTTAAAGAAATAAGATTAAAACTAAGTTCAGTACAAATGAGGCGGATAAAATTATTTTTACGATTCCGTCTCTCAATTAAGCCTAGCAACGACAGTAAAGTGTCAGTATTATTTAAATTTACTGTTCCAATTAGAGTCGCCATCATCACAGGAGTGACGAAACCGTACCGTGTCGTGAAGCTTTCCTTATTAAGAGTTCTATAATTAAAATTTATAACGTCCGATGAGAATGAGGGTCGATGCACATTACCGTTCTGCCGCTGCGGTCACATTCCGGTCACATTTTAATACGATTTGTCTGCCATCTACGGTAATTGTAGTGAAATGTATTGGCTAAGCTAAATGGGTTTTATGGAATATTATTTTTCAGTAAAAACGACATGTGATAATATTTGAGATGTACTTTTTTAAGTTACACATTTGATTCAAATGTATATTTTTCTGTTTATGACGCTATATAGTAAGAGTATTGTTTAATGTATAATAATAGATACTGGAATTACATACTCGTACTTGGACATTCAAAAATATCTTTATATTCTACACTATAGCCTATAGTGTTGCGCAGGAGAGTAAAATAAAAACACATAGCATAGGATGATACGAGGACTATTTGATAATATTTGAACGGATCGTGAGCGAAGTGCGTGTGGACCACACAGAATGATAGTGCAGGTTAACCCCAAAGGGGGAATATGAACAATAATGGCCCAATGAAATACCTGGTTCACACTGTAAACGTCTAACATTAATTATGGAGCGTAAAATGTATTTATAGTGATGCAAGCTTGTTTCTAGTTTAATATTCAATGTCTTTTAACGTGTCCCATTATGTTTTAGCTAATAATGTTGATGTAAACACATGTACTCCGATATTATAAGATTATACAGATAATATATAATACTCTTCCTTGATTCTAATATAGCTCAATATTTTTCTTTTTTAAAGCCTTGTTTTGTGTATAGCCAATCTAGTATATGCGAAAAAAATTTTTTTCTTTAAAAATTACTTTTTTCTTAAACTCAGTTTAAGTTAATAGTAGCGAAATTTACAGTGACACAAGTAAAATTGCAAATAAATGTCAATAAAAGCGAAATATTTTCATGAAAGCGTATACTAGACAGTAGGATAAAAGCATTGTCTGTCTGTACGAGTAGAGTGCTCTCGAGGACATATCGTGTAAAGTTAGTTGGCGCACGCTCCGCCAACGTCTACAAGCACATTTTGGCACCCAGCGGAACAATCTGGATAATGTAACGGATATTTTCATTACTTGAAATATTCGAGCAATATTAAAGGGACAAACGACTTGATCTATTATCTAAGTATATGAACACAATTGCCTGCTTAGTTTCGGATTAGAATGATTATAATCCCAAGGAATAATAATAATACGATACAAATGGATTCATAAAATTGATTAAATAAATGTTCTTACATCTTCAGCTACATGGAAAAACCGAAAATCCAATAAGTGACGGGCACCAACCGAAAACCTCAACATTGACAAAGGAATGTTTCTTTTTTGGCTTTTAAATTGTTCCTTGTTCCGGATAATCTCAGAAAAACCTTGGAGCGTTTTTCGCCTACAAAGAATCTAAGCAATCTTTTGCAGAAGTTATGAGCCAGACAGGCTTCATCAAGACTGCTAGGCCTGCGTTATTTTGTCTGGAGCTTAAAGTTACTTCAGCACGTATTTAAGCTAAATACGATGTTTCAGTATTGTTTGAATGCAACATTAATATTTTGAAAACTCTCAGGAGTTAAGGCACTATTAAAAGTTCGACAGTAACTTTTCTCTTTTATGTGTACAGATTATATTGTCGATGAAATATAAATAAAATTCCATCTATCCATACGTAAATAGTTCCCAGACATATAACAAACGTACGTAATAAATAAAATAAATCGTTGACGTAACCTTACCCAGCTGTTTACATAGAAAAAGTATATAATGTATTACAATGTGAATGCAGTAGTGTGAAAAGTTTAAATCGCTCATAGTTGATGTACGTCAGCAGTGGCTGGATTTATGCCAAACGCAGGGCGCATTGCAGATGGAAAGCCCTCATTTTCAACCGCAAAGTGAAACAAAAACAGCAGATACAGTTAATAGGTCACGTGTCTTTTTGGAATAAAAAAGTTACCCCTCTGCATGCATTCTGTGGGCGCTTGAGTAATCCGTCCTAATTTTGTTTATTATTCATCTCCATGACTAGCTGGCTGCAAGCTATTAACGTCGAATGCATAGATGCGTGTCTCCGCTCTCTAACATAAGCGACCTCAAGTCTTACTTCACAACATTGTGTTAAAAGAAAATATTGAGGAAAACACCAACACCTTGAACTGGGTTACCAGCCCTACTTTCTGTCTGATCATTATGAATCGCATTATACCTTTTAACAAAGTTTGTCAAATGCTTTAAACCTATCAAATGTTAGCCTAATAGTTTAACATGCCATCTAGTTACGTATTTAAGTAACGGATATGAACATAACAATTGACTGCAACAAAAATATGTTACAATAATGTTTGTGAAATCAAATGATAAATTGGTTAAACTCGAACAATTCATGACAAGGAAAATACAGCAACGTGATAAATAAATGGCAACGAACATAAAGGCGCTTCTTTGTACAATGAACGGAGATTTTAATATAGCGCAATCCAGCATTCAGGAGCATTCATTGTTAATAAAAACGTGTCGTTCGTTTGCGCCTCCGGTAATATCATTTTCCATGTTTTTCTTCCTCTGTCGATGTAGACACAACAAAAGCAAACCGTTCTCGTTTATCACACGAAGTACTTCGAGATATTTCACACCGGACGTTTTTTTCTGTGGAAAATTGTTACGTTTCTATAAAATGCTTCTTTTAAAAACATTCACAATTTTTATCAGCTAACAATTATTATGATTGTTAGGTATTATGCTATGGTAACGGATTTTTTTTCGCTTGGTTTGTTTTTTTATGAATAATTTAACAGTAAATTGTAAAGTCAAACGCGTAGGTATTTGGATTTAAGTCACATGAGATCTTGCACTTTTTTGGGCAAATTGATGAAAAAAATCTGTTTTATTTTATGTAATTTTACTTATATCTTAACGCAGATTAGTATAAAGTGCCTGCGA
>DWUN01002011.1:0-14891 GCA_018249975.1 Passova gellias | reverse complement strand
ATTGTGTGTACTCTGAAAGGTAAATTATAATTAGAGAAAACCAAATTTCTTGATGCTAGTTCATATTCCATTCCCCGTGTGTCAGTTATGTTGTCATCAACCCATCCATACCCTTAGAGAGGGAGAATATATAAAAATAAGAAACTTTAATGCCATTGTCTACTAAACTGCCTAAATACGAACTGGCAGAGTTTACAAGCTTCAGAGAATATTATGAAACACTTTAAGGCGTTAAATATTCTATACGTGATAATAGTATTCCATATCTCTTTTATGTATATGGCTAGCCTCAATCCTATTCACTTTATACGCCTCTATTTTCATTTCATTAACGATATTTGGGCCACAAGCAATTTTATCATCTTCATCGAGAATATTGGATATGAATTATTTTTAATACTACCTATATTTAATGGGGTCCAGGCATGACTTCATAGGCGTATCTGATTTGTAACCGCAAACGTAACATTCCAGGGGTCTCTTCGCAGTGGTTCTTGTGACGGATACCGTCCTCGGCGCGGGTATACTAGTCGAAGCCGTCCGTACAGGCTCTATTTCAAGTTTTTCACCTGTCGGTTCCTCGATCTCATCATCATCATCGTTCTCGTTCTCTACGCCGTCATCCTCAGCATTGCTAACGACAAAATCATTCGTTGTAATTGTTAATATTTCTAAATTGATACTTAAAACAGTTTCACCTGTTTGTATTTTTCGTTCTGTACTAATAATCTGTTAATACATTTCTTTAGTTATTACAATCATTTACTGTTATTGCGTTCGATGTTATTTAACAAGTGTTTTCTTCGCCAAGTAAATCGGAACGCAAAAGAATGGAACATCTACTTCAAGGCAGAGAGGATGGACAGAAATTATCTAAATAAGACATCACAGTATTAATTCCATGCAAGTACCTAAGACTTTGGGACTTACCACGCGAGCTGACAGTAGCCATGACAAAATATCGTTAGCAACTCTCTCTGCTCTCGTATGATCCTTTCTGACTTTATGATTGCGAAAACTTACTCATCGTCATCGTCCTCGTCCATTTTGCCTCCGATGCCGGCAGGAAGTAGCAGCAGCGTTGCCAACAAGAGCGCACACCTCCACCGCACCATCGCACCAAACAGTTACGAGATTATATTATGTTACTCCAATATTACAACCGCTTACACGTTAGATTTATCATTTTAATTCCAAAGTATTTAATCTTACTTCCTGTTATTAAACCAAGTATGTTTATATCTGACAGAATAGATTGTTGCGCTTTCGTGTTTGGAATGCTTCAGTTGTTTTCTTCTAGCGTATCAAGTGCTGTCTAATTCTATAGATACCTTTTTGCTATGATAAACGATTAAAATAAATTTGTGAACGTTGTAGATCATATTGCAGGGTGTATTCATATACGTTTGCAAAAATACCTTTTGATAGATTTTTAAAAAACATTGACTAACAGTGCTAATTTTATTTGTGACTTGAACTCTTAAATACAATTATTAGAAATGCCATTGCAATGTATAGTAACATATTAACTTACGTTGAGGTTTTTAATAACTCTGAACCTTTACTAAAGTATAATACAAATGATCCTATAGAAGGCCGGAGTTCGAGGTGTCGTGAATATAATATATCTCACATGTGCACACTCGAGGCATCTTCATGTGTGTTTTAGAACTAGCTACTCGCACATAGATGGCGTGCATGTTTGTTTGAATTTGGAGTATATTATTTCAAAACCTATTATAACAGCAGCTATTATCGTACAAATTTTGCATGATTAATTTATGCCACCTATTACTCAAGTCATACCCTTAAATATTTTTCTACATAAAATTAACACAGAAGTAGGTAATAAAGTAAGTAAAAATTGCTTAGCTCTCTTGCAACATTAGTTTTAATTTATTTAGTTAAAACGAACAGAAGGAATTCAGCAAAAATGCACAAAGTTCTTTACCTTTACAGAAATATGTAACTGAAAAACTAATCACAAGATATTGTAAATTAAAACGATATAAGAGGTAACTATTAAATATTTTTATAGAGTTATATAATCTTATTAGAAATGTAATACCCTAATTCAAAATGAATCGATTTGATAGAGCTTTACCGTTTAGTCAGAAATATATTCTAACTGGTGAAGGATAATAATAAGACGTAAAAAAAGTTAACAGCAAGTACCGATGTAATAGTAAATCCTATAAGAATTCTGAGAAATACCATACTATTGAGTACAAGGCGTGAATAACTTAACAAGTGGCTTTTTCGGTAAACAGCTTAAATTCTCATTGGTTTTGTTGATTTATAAACAATTCGCCAATACAACAATTAGTCTCATGTTATCTGAAACTGAAACTAAGACAACAACAAGAACGTAGCCTCACGCCAGCTCTCTAACGGGGAAGACAGAAAGTACCCAGAAACTGAAACTAGATCAATCATATTCAATTTTAAAAACTATTTTAAAAATCATGGAATAGAGTTTAGCGATTAAATATAAAGTGAATTTTTAGGGAACTTTTCCAAGTATTCACCCCTTGTAAAGTATTGACCCAATACAATGCTTATTCTTTCTAGTACGTACATATGTATATTACGCGTTGTTATGGTTTTTGGTGCCGATGTAATGTTTGTTGCCTCACGATCATACGCTATTTCAGTTACACGCAGTTTTAACCACGTGTCGGTATGTTACTTATATCGTTATCTTTAATCGATTAAATAATAGCATTGTTGCCATCGCTAAGTAAATAAATTAAGCCTCTATAGTTGGGCGCTACAGAAAATATAACTTTCGTTCATTCGACTGATCAATTCCTTAAAATACAGGTTACTAACTACAAAAGATTATCGACTGTGTACAAATTGTTGTTTTCACACAACACAATACAAAATCCTGAACAAAACTGAATCAAACGCCATTTGTAAATGAACTTTATCGTAAACAATGTACAATTTACTTCCATATTACACATATAGCGAGCTCAGGCGGATGTAAAGCATGGTTTTACTAAGTAACGTTACGATTATGGGTAAAACAAACTCAATGAATCCCTATACTAACTCACTCGTAACAAATTGCATTTCGAAAATAAAATATTACTAAGCTTGTAGCATATCATGACATACATAAATTTCACGTTTGATACATAAGTAAATAATAAAATCCTTTCAATTCATACGATCTTAAATGAAATGTACCAAAAACTGTATATAAATGTATGCCATCCTTTAGTATGACAAGCCATACTCGTTTCGTGGGCGATCAAAGCTTGCTATATTGAACGACATAGCGTTGCATGACACGCGACAGCAGCGGAATAATCTGCAGCGGGAGGGTCTGTTCATACGTCCACCCTGCTAAACATTACGAGGGAGCGACATTAATAAACGAAGAGCAAACTAAACGTAACTCTTTCATCGACGCGCACAACGGCCCCGCTGGATGCTGTTTCCTTTGCCACGCACACCTAACTGGGACCCGTGCCGCTTATCGCTCGCACATGGCGCGGACCGCCCCGCAATCCCCATCGCACAAACCCGAATACACGACCTCATTAAAAAATGAGACCCCACAAACATGCCCCGAGCCTACAAAAACCCCCAAGACTTGTCAAAGCGAAAAGCGCTACCTAGCGGAGAGTAGCGGAACTACGCCACTCGCGAAACCAACCTCTGTACTTTTTTAATTAGCCTCATACACTGAGTGAATGCGTGAAATACGTTAGATTTTTTTCTCTCGTGCGCGGTTAGTTTGGTAGCTTTGAGCAAAGTATGTTAATTTACAAGTAGCTTCACTCCTGCGCTTTTTGAACTGCTCCACACAGGGGACTTTCCCTGCAGCGGAATAACGCTTAAACGTAACTTTGAGAGGTTATACAGGACTTAATTAGCAGCGACTTTAGTGATATAGTTTTAATATTGAATACTGGGATATTACGATCGTTTATTTGCGCGATGGGGTGACAAGGCGGTGTGCGATATCGGTTCGAAGCGAGGTTAGTGAGGAACAAGTCGGTCGACGTTCTTTTATCTCCGTCTAGGTTGGTTCAAAAAGTGCAAACTCTGTACAAAGTTCACTTTCGCCTTGTGAACTAATTTTTCGCTCGGTGTCAAGTTCATGGCTGCGGGGGCCGGCGCGGCGCGGCGGGGGAAGCGAGCCCGCTATGATAAAATAAAATATTCATTATGATTGCTTCAAGCGGCAATGTTCGCGGGAATACGATTATACCCCTCTCGAGTATTGGCTGTTGTAATCATCACCAAAAGTATGTATGCAATGAGTCCCAATTGTGTCATATATTATTTAATAATGTTAATAAAAGACACTTCGTCAAAATTAATAACTGCCACAAAAAAGTGTAAAAACCAAATCCAAAGATATTTATAATATGCGCTCTTTTCGTTATAATCCTATTATTAACCCCTAAATCAAAGTAGGAACAGACTGCAGTACAATCACTAAAAAAAAATTAAACCAGGATCTGCAAAATTCTACAAATAAAGAGTAATTCCAAAACCTGCCTCGCAACTTCATGCACCGTCCAACTTTTGCACCTCAAAGGTTAAAGTTAAAGTAGCATTCATAAAATTCTAACTATTTTAATGTACAATATATCCCATCGATGTACATTATATTTACGCAATACCTTTGCAAAGCCGCAATTAACTAATTAATCAAAACCGGCATTGCATTGGCAATTCCTTCTGTGTTCCACATATCCATAGATAACGCTTATCATTTACCATTTGCTGGGTTAAATGTACAATAAAATAACTCTCTATTGCACACCATACTATACATAGTTACAAATATTTGGTACAGATACAATAAGAAATATCGCTAAAAGAGCAATGTATAGATAATAAACAATTGAGACCAAGTCGTAACAAGCGTACTTCTTAAAAGAAAGCTAAAAAGTGACGTAAAAATCGTCCCGGACCTTCCCCAACAAGTGTCGGCGTCTCAGAGTCTAAACGTTTCTTTTTCCCCCCTTAATTAGTCCATTAATCCGGCGAACTGGAGGAGAACTCGATTCCGTATTCATTAGCGTTCGCGAATCGAAATATTTTGACGGAACGCGACTTCATTGTATTCATTGAACTTGTTGAGTTTTTCTCGTCTCGCTTTCCTTTCGTTTATTGGTCTACGTTTTTCTACTGTTTACATGGATATCCATGCCTTCTCGTCTCAACTGTCAGGTATGATCTTGTTTACAAAGAATACTGGCTGTCAATAAGTTCTATTTTCAAATGAATAAATAATAAATGCTATTATAATGTCTTGTCATATATTTTCATTCTTATTAAATTGGTGTACATACTTACATGCTTTATTTCTTCAAAACCACGTATCTTGAAATTCAGTTTAAACAGATCTTGATTCTCTTATGATTTTTATTATTAACATTTAATCTTGTCTTACTTTGCTATAACTGTGCCGGACATCGCTAAAACAACGTATCTAAGGTCTAACAATAGGTAAAATGTTTATGACAGTAATGTTTAAGTTTCTTTGCGGTTCTTAATATTAATAAGATCCACTGATAATAACCTTTCTTTTGCTTTACGCAATAAAACAAATATTTTGTTGAAAATTATAACAAACGGTCACCATTGAAATCAACTGTATTAATTGCAAGAACACAGTGTACAGAAAAGGTGGTGTAATAGTAATATAATAACTGGCATTTTTTTATAACTTCCTCCATCACACAAGTAGTTATTAAAAAAAAAATTTCGCCTCAAACACTCGTGCCTTAGGTAGCCAAGCGCCAGGACATCGCCGCTCTACATTTATATTCCGCTACAGAATTCCTTTTGCCGAATTTGGAGAGCCCAAATCAATTGCCATTCGTGTATTTGTAAAGCAGACGAAAACGTCCCGTGAGAATGTACTCGAGGCCCTTAAAAAGTTATTTCTTGTTCTGCATTCGATTTCAAAGGCAATTGGAAATGTTTTGACGGAGCGCGATTTTATCGGCACTTGTTGAGTTTGCGCGAATTGATTGATTCGCAATTTGTGTTTTTATGATTTAATACGTTCTACCCGCGAGTACTTAAGAAATCGTAAACCATTTTTTACGTTACAACCAGGAAATCAGTAAACTAATGAGATTATATAACCTGTTGTAGATTGGACATCCAAAACCAAACTTTATGGTGTTAAATTTGAACGCCGTAAAAGGCAAAATATGGCTCGAACTTATTATCCTGTAACATCTTTATATGTACCCATATTTGTGCAAATAAACTTCTTTGTCTTTGTCTTTGAAATCGACTGAAAAAAGCACGTAGGTTGCTCTACATTATAAACTTAAATTACCTACACCAATGATCGATCAAACCAGCATACTTAACAGCTCTAATGTACTTCATTCGCAACAGATTTGAAAGATTTAGCGAAAGTAGATATATTTTGTTCAAACCTATTATATCATTTGAACAGAAAATATGACGTCAAACTTCAATAACCCTGCGTCTAAGCTGATTCTACATGTTCAATCCATTTGCATCAAAAGGAAAAAATGCTGCCAAAAGGCAAATGACAGCAACTCTACGGTATTTCATTAAATCGTAGAACTCTGTGCAGTAAATAAATACATTGATTTATAATAACATTTGGGACGATTCCTCACACGGCTGATTCCAAATTAGTCAATCAAATGGCTGTCTTACGTTAACCGGACGTCTGACTAACATACATATACTGAGAGAACCACCAAATATGCTCATCACACTAATCCTGGGTGGAAATCGAACCCACGTCCTCAACTTAAGCAGTCACGTACTCTCACCACTACACCCAGAGGCCAACGAATGTAATTTTATATTTCCTGTACATATGAATATATGTGTATGCATGGGTGTGTGTATGTGTAACAGCATGTTTTTCTTGACAATTGTCAACCACCAATCCACCCTTAAGCAGCGGAGTGGAGTGCACTCCAGGCTTCCCCCGTTGCGAGGAAAGACACTTGACCAGCAGCGGGAGGCGAATGCGTCGCAGCAATGCTGAAAACTTTCAAACTAAATACATTTTATTTCTTAAATAATTCTTTGTATAATATAATTGTTTGTTACGCTTTCACGCGAAAACTACTTAAGCGAACATCATAAAACTTTGAACACATATTCTTGGAGGTATTAGAAGTAACATAGGATACTTTTTAAGCGAAAAGAAACATATTTTTTACGAAAGATAAACAAAGTAGGTATACAATAACTGTTTTGTTAAATTCAAACACGGACGAAGTCGCGGGCAAAGCTATTATTCTATATATATACATATATATATATATATATATATCCGACTGCCACGTACCCAGTATTCTGAAGTCAACTTCTTTCAAAACCACAACTTGATTACTTTAAGGTAACATTAACGTTTTCATAAAACATAATTAAAAAATCGCATATCAAAAATAAAGTATACATTACTATATCTTATCCCTCTCATTACGAGAGGCGACGCTTGCTTAGCAATGGATCAATAAAAGGTTATAAATTAACTTTAAGTTAAAGTTAATTTAACAGCAAATCAACCTTTCAACAAAATTAAAAGTTACTATTGAAATTCCTTACTGTTTCTGACAAAGCATACTGTTGTGACATCAAAGCGTATAATAACACGTTGTTGTCAACAAACATTTGTTTTGGCAAATCCGACATCTGCAAATCATCCTTCGATGCAAACTAAACATTTCCTAATTTCGAACCCCAAACGTACAGAGTAACTACTATGGCCAAATGAGACACACACAGCGACACCCGGCCAATTTGCGAAGACCTCTCAATTTGTTCCTTGCTTCTTAGGGTTTTAATAGGCAAACTACACCGAGTAAAACTTTGCGAAAAATTCCATGATAATTATTGTGTACTGTAATACAAGAATTTCAAAAGTTATGCAAAAAAACTTGATAATGTCATTAAGAGAATCTACAGATTTCGTTTTTAGTAAACCACTAAACTTATCTCCGACTGTCTTCAGTAGTCGAAGCCACAATTACCATTCATATGTCTACAAGTATTGCCAGCGCTGTATTAGCTTATAGTGTAAATTGTTAATAGCGAGTGCGATCGCGGCCTTAGGAAGCGTTGTTCGTGATGTGAGACGGGTAGGTAGATCACGTTAAGCTGGCGATGTCATGTACATACGTATATGCTGCTGACAGAGTTAACATCCAACTTATTAGACGTTTCGGAAATTTGGTTTTGCCCCTACAGCACCGCGGGCTTCACTGACACTAGGGATGCAAGTAATGAATCAACATATAGCTATCGATAGTTTGTTTGATGAATCAGGCTTGATTTAAATATTTTATTTTGTTTTACAGGTAAAATACAATAAAAATTATGAAATTTAAAACTAACGCTATAGCATATTTGAATGAACAATAGTTTTCAAAGTAATCTCATTAATCGTTATGAACCAACCAAGGAAAGATTTTTTATGAAAAATGCAGACTAAATTCAATTTCATAATAACCCATT
Organism: Passova gellias; assembly: GCA_018249975.1. Taxonomy (NCBI): domain Eukaryota; kingdom Metazoa; phylum Arthropoda; class Insecta; order Lepidoptera; family Hesperiidae; genus Passova; species Passova gellias. The sequence goes on along the minus strand of DWUN01002011.1, from coordinate 6,404 downwards.
ACCCTATTACCCATAGAAGTAGACAAAATTAAGGCTTTCCATCGACTAATGACATTAATAAACTTTCATTATTATTTTAAGCTTATTAAATAACAACGATATGTATATTGAAGCCTTTGATTAGTATAAATAAAAACCTACATTATAACTCCTACTGACATATAGTCAAATGAAGCATACATTTCAGATATTAATTAATATTATTAGTTTATCAGTTACTGTAATTTTAAACGAACACTTATCAGCATATCTTTTACCCACAACCGGTGACCTACTTAAATCATCGATATACCCGCCGACCTGTCAATGCCATCCCTACGTGATATCCAGTTGGTAATGCAAACGTTTGTGCGCCGGTCCGGGCTCGGCTCAAACATGTGGTAAATACCCCTTTATGTACTGTTATATACAAGCCGACACGTTGCTTAGTGCGGCGTTATATAACCGAACTACTTCAGAAATTTTCATACAACCGCACCGCCAAAAATTACTCGCATAAAAAGTTTATATAACACAAACACATATTTATGGATATAAATATTGCATTATGTAATACAAATCGTACTCATTAATGATATTTAAGAATATTTTAAATATTTTTGTTGAACGAATATATTAACGATATTGGAACACATAAAAGAAAATTAAAATATATCAGACACAGTATTAATACACGACGAATAAATAAGCAAATGACAGAGCAGTTAGCGTTAGTTCGATTATTTTCACTATAATTAAACATGTCCATCTAATTCGGATAAGCTTCCCATGTTTTCTTCTTCATTGTTCTGTGAAATTTCTCTTTATTTATTAGCTAAACATTTTGTATGACATTCTCGTATATGTACGATCACGGTGCGAAGTAAAACAATTGGGAGATGAGGAAGTAATAAAATCATTCTTGCCTCGAGAGATATATCGATACTTAACGGTCTGTCCTTACGTAAAACGGTGAGGTTCACCCAAGTAGTACGTAAACGGAACTGACATAAATTATGTACTAGCTTTTGCCCGCGACTTCGTTCGCATGTAATAGTTACTTTGGGCGGAATTTGGAGTATCTCAAAATAAATTATAGCCTATAAGTTGCCGAGGACTAATAGGTATATAACGAAAAAAGTTTTATTAAAATCCGTTGAGTCGTTTTTGCGCGAAAGTCGGACAACAGACAGACAGACAAAAGTATAGATAGATTTATATAACATAAACACGAGATCATAAGGTTCAATTTGATCCGTTGTGAGGTTTCAGTGGACGGAATGCGAAACGCCTCAGTTGTTTGTTTGTGGGTGGATGGTTCTAGCGAAATTTCTCCTTTGTTGCTCTACACCGCCCGTGTGGGGTAAGAGTTAAGCGAAATCGCCGCATACATTCACTGAATAGTTTTTGTAGTGTATATTTCTGTAGCGCGACCAAATAGTTCAGAAACTGCCCAATGGGGAGGCAACACTCCGAAACGATAGAGATATTTGGCACTTAGTGCTTTCGATAAGAAAGATCTGAAAACAAAAGACAACTATCAAATCCAATTGTTTTAGTGGTCAATAAGCTTTTAACAAGATATTACAAGTAATTAAACAGATAGAAAATTTAATAAATAAAACTAAATCATCAACATGCTATGAATTGTACCGTTTCCGGAGTTAGAATTTGGTGGGCATTATGTAGCAGCTTTGTTTCTCTTACATTATGTATTCTGCCGTGGACTTCTGTGTGTACGTCTATGTACGGAGCTTCACTCGTACACAACATAGTGATTTGTAGCCTTGTGTATCACGTGATAAGTTAAGATCCACGAATGTACTTAATTAGTTGGAAACTGGAGGGAATTTCAATTACCTCGCTCTACATATTGGAATTTAATGTCTGATGGCATTTCATCTTGAACAGAACATTCATCGCCTTATAATTCTCGACATCCTAAATAGGAAATTGTAGGTACTTACTGAATATTGAATAGCCAAAGAGTATATTATAATTGTCAGATCGGGTCGAGTTCTTATTTCAAAATTGGAACGCTATTTGAATGTTATCTTTGTATAAACACAATTATTTCGTGTTTAAAATTCGAAGGCGAAAAATGTTTTAAAATTCGAACGCGTAAAAATTTCTTGACGTTATTCAGTAGTGTTATGATTTAAAGATCCCATTTAATTTCTTTACGCAAAGACACGATACATTCCAACTAAGTTATCCGCACTTGTTTCGCTGGCATTAGTACATAAAACATTTTCGTGTTTCCACGTTACTACTTAATCAAGTGACTTGGATGCCAAATAACTGTTGTAAAACAAATACCATTCATCAAAAAATATGAAACATTAGTGATCTCATTTAATTGGTAACAATTATTTATATAGATTGATTATTTGATTACATAGCGGATTTCAGAGGTAGCGATATTGAATAGTTATAAGACATTCAAGTTACGCTAAACTAAGACGGTAGAGGAACTGAGAACAATTCCGCAAATTGAAGCCATAACTCGCGAATACGTATCCAATTGCAAGGAAATTAGAGCAATTGGGATATTGCAGATATTATGTACTAGGTATGTAGATTACTGATTTTCGCTAAAATAAAATATATGCAGTACCTACTACATTTTGCAGCAGTATTTAAACAATATACTGTAATATTTAGCTAAGCTATTGATGTCCAGCATTAGTTTTTATCAATGGCTTGTTATTCTCTTTATTGGCACTCAATTTGGAGCAACATGGAAATATTGATTGAATCACATTTATTTGATTATTACTAGCTGTTAGCGCTCCCTTATGCAGGCCTACACAAAATGAAAAATTATATATTAACTTAAAAATTATACGCTAATGAAAAGTGGTCGCAGCGGGTGGTTTGCAATTGACTAAATTTTCGTTTTTCCTTCATTCTTCGTTAATACCGTCTAATCCTTCGAGTACTATGAAAATACATACACTTAACTGTAAAGAGCAAATAGGTTACAGTTTTTACACTCATTATATGAACCAATACTTATACCGATATATCTATAACACTCAAAATCGCAACCGTGTTTATAGTTTTCATCCTTATTTATGCGACATCGGTCGCAACTCATTTGCGAGCGGAGGAGGCTGGGGTGAGGCGGCGCGCCGAAGTTGCTTAGATAATGTGCATACATTAAACTAAGACCAAACTAACGCGCGCGTATCTTGATGAAGGAACTTCGTACTGCGGTCTAATTAAGGGGCGGAGCGGCGCAGCCTTTGACGTGCTTGCACGAGAATTTAATTTGCATAGAAAAACTAGTGGGAATAATGCACGTTCATATTTTTGTACAACAGGTGGTTAAAGTTTGGAATAAACTGTGCAAATAGAAAAAAACTTATACACATTATATTTGGCTCGGTTAACTAAATTATCGTTTTGTGACCCTTGTTCAAGTATAACTGCGTCCTTACAATAAGCTTTGATGTGTAAAAAATTACATTATTAACACTAACATCGGCTACTATTAAAACCTAGGAAATACATAAGCATAGAACTTTTATCTGTTATGCTGTCGCGATGGAAGTACCTACGGATATAAAATTTCATTTATTTCAATAGAATTCAAAGCATTTTACTATTTCCTTTCCGCTTCACGGCCTGCTTGAGCGCAGCGTTACGTCAACCGGATTTCCGTCCAGCGTATTTACCTGCTTTATCCGGATTAAACCGGAGTAAGGCGATTCGCCCATATATTGGTGTCGGAGCCTGGATCTTTTAGTATATAAATATTTGCTTTCGCAAGAGCGATTTAGAGAAAGACGTATTTTTCTAGTGCAACGAGAAGAGAAAAGAAGAGAAGAGGAAAGAGTAGGATAATAAAATATTAAAAGGACAATTTCACAGACGGCAATCTGATCCAAAATCAGACAGAGCCTGAACCGATTGTAAAATCTAAATATTTTTATAATCAGTTAAGGATCTACATGCTGATCATAGAAATATTTGTCCTCATTGGGAATCGAACCCACGAAAGCCATTCAACATGAACACGGCGCTGCTATACTCGTATGCCATTTCAACGCCTTGACTTTAAGACTAATCTTGGGTGTGATTTAAATCTCGTCTATTAACATCTAATCATCATGCTCGCTAGTTCCCCGGCTCACATTCAACCAAAGTTGTAATAGTTAAGAAGTCACTGCCTCGGTTTGACTGTTAGAAACTTAGGCCTATTATTGTTTGAATTATTTACAAAGTACGCTTAGTTCCCTACCGCGGAGGATGGAACATGTTCTGATTATAGCTAAAGTTTAACACATTACACACCTAGAATTTATATCTATGAATAATTCCTTACTCATGCAGTGCTTTTAACGATAATAGTTTGTCATTTAAACCGTTAACTAAATGACGTTTTGTTATAAAGTTGGTACATCGAACGCATCTCATAACTAGCCATAAGTAATTTTAAATTGTTATTGATGCAAGGCGACAGGAAAATCTGAAAATATTACAATCATTTACGATTATTTCTAATTTATTTGAATTTGCGTTATTGTGAATAATATATGTTATTCATAACACGTTCTATCTTGAAATGTTACTGTACATTTTCTAGTAACATATTATGATGTTATTGCTTATACATCTCAAGAATGGACTATCAAAATTCAAGTCCATTGCAACTTTTATTAGGAATATCGAAATATTAATTAAGTATAGTATTTTCAATAGTAAAACATATTCGTTGTTGATATTAATATTGTAAATCTATTAGAAAAGATTAAGTGAGTTGGAAAAGATAGGAATCTTATTGCAACCGAACAAGATCAACGATTAATTGGAATTTTGAGCGACATCTACCGGTGAGTAGTGACCATAATGATATGTTTTAATATAAATATAACAGGTGGCAGCACTATACCAGTAAATTTATCAAGCGCAATATAACAATCACATTAACATCTATAATCAAAATCATAAAAAACCAATTACAACATTTCAAACTTTTCACCTTCACACTTAATAAGTTCTAGAAATCACTAAATTCTACCTAAATCATATCTTATATATTTACATTATAAATCATAGTCTAATAAAAACAAGATGTAATAAAAATCTCTTTATATTCCCAATTTCACTTTGACAATTTTCTTAACAAAAATATGTTTATGTGTTACTGGCATTGTTTAAGCAGAATAAAATTAAATCAAGAAAGTCCATGAGAAGATGGGATTACATGTATTATTGGAATATCGCATTAAATACAAAACTTTCGTTATCCCTATGCGCCATTTATAATCTACGCACCGTAAATGGTATTTTTTCTAAATAAGTGATGTCTGTGGGCAAAGCGCAGCCTTCGCGGTGTAGTGGCCCCCATCAGCCGTGATTGATCAGCTCTTCGCGAGACTGTGCTGTGTAAGGAGGATAAGACTGTCATATTTCAAGGGTTTAAAGTTCGGTGATCATTTTCCTCCTATCGATAAAATAATATTTCACTATCTTGCGTAACGAAATTTTTTTTAAAGCTAATACTTATTTTTAAACTGGTACACGCATCCCAGGTAGCTTTATAAAACTATCAGCATAGGCCAAATTCTGTTAAATCTATCCATAATTAGAACAAAGATGTAATAAAAGCAAATAGATGCCTACTCAGTATTACCAAAATTGCATCAGAGGCCGTGAGGAGTATATTCTGAGCCGATTTACATGGATTACATTAAGAAAAAAAATATTGTCTTTAGCACATCCCGAAGCTATTTAAAATTAGAATACTTATTTCGTGTTCCAATTTCAAATAGGTTCATACAGATGACGTACTGTGTGCTTATTAATCGATGATTGCATTCGAATTTCGAACATTCCAGTCCCTCATAGAACATCGAAAAAGGTACCTAATAAAAACAATTAGTAACTTTAAAATAAACATAAAGCATATTTCAATTAACTTAAATTGTGTCTAAATTAATAGCTGCGTATAGACAGTTTTTTTAATCAATTCTCGTGGTAACAAAACATATCGTAAATCCTTCCTCTTAATTTGTTTAAAATATATTAGTTATCAAGTATAACCTCAATTCTTGTCCATTAGTAATTCAATACACGTATCAAAACATCTCTGTTCAACCCGTACCAAGTCAAGTGGAAATTTCCAGAAATCTCGATGTCTGGTAGAGACTATCCAATTATTTCATGTTGTACAAAAGGCTGTATTATGACTAGAAAGGATCTCATCTCAAAGGCGAACTATTATAATGTATATTTATGAGACATTGAAGGACTTAGATAAAGTACCTAATATTAATATATTTTTGATACTTTACATATAAAAGTACATTAAGTCAAACAGATTTAATTCTAAGAGGCTAGTTCCTTCACACGTGACATTTCAATGTCTACATTGGAAAAAACATTAGGTGTAGATTTCAGCTAATGCATCAAAGTTT